>JAJGQC010000258.1:0-61513 GCA_021014325.1 Plazaster borealis
GCACCCAGAAGTCTCCTATGGTCATCACCAACAGATCTCCAATCATTGAGGTACCATTTTTTTATATTTGTTTTTGCACTCATTGGAGTTTGTGTATACATGCTCTTGATTCTGTATTAATTTGATTTTGTTAAAATAACTTTCCGCATATGTATTAACAGCATTTTATATATGAAAATTTCCTATAGTTTTCAATAAACGTAGATAAATGCCTCTGCTACTAAAACGCTCTCTTTGGAGTAGAAGTTTGGGAACCTCAAAAAGGTAGACACTGTTAGCAAGACCAATTTTAAAATCTGTCAATAGAATAAGGAGGAGGGAGTAACAATATAACATCTTTTTATAATGCCATCTTTTTGCAGGGGTCCCATGTTAAAGTGAAGCAGTTAACAATGGATGCTGAACACTACCTCTGTGTAACCATTCAGACTTACGCCCCCTGGGCCAAGCGCTACATCTCATTCACAGACTATGACATGCAGATTCTGGACGTAAGGCAGTTTTTACCAAACAGTTGATAATACATTTTTAGCTTCATAAAGTATTGTTTCAGACGGAACTCTCTGTCTGAGATACTGTCAGGCTCCTGGTGGACTAATCAGTGGGTGTCATTGGTCATTTGTTGTGGTGTACACTGGCATAGCTGCATGGGACACTGTTAAGGTCAAAGTTGAATGTTTTCAAAACAGAGAGGCCAAACCCTTTGGCATCCCTTGTAGAAGTTTCTGTCAGCATAAAGAGTAAAATGTTACGGTAATGTACTTTTCAGAGATGTTATCACTGATATGCTTGCAGGGGGGCCTCAATTCGCCAATATCCTCCTATGTCATTTCACACTTGGATAATTAGATTGGAATGACTGACTCAGTAATAGGCAGTTGTTATTTGGGCCTACAGCCCTCAGTCCTTCTGAATCCTTCATTATGGCAGAGAGGATATAAAAGGATTTGGGAGGGTTGTGGATAATATCTGAATTCTAACCAACCCCAACCCCTTCAAATCCTACCGCATATGTTGTTTGTTTCTGTTGGACTGAGTACTGCACTAGGAAATTGATTATGCTCTACATGGGATTGGGCACATGCGTACCACCATAGTCAGAGTTCAACAGCTTGGGGGTCATGTTGTGGTGTTGGATTTTGTTAGAATGAAGTAAAGATCCCAGGAAATCCCTTAAGAGAGTTGGAGTTAAGAGATAAGTTTTGGCCTGAATATTTTCAAAACCTACAAAGTATATGCTCTATTTTATAGTCATGATGTTCCTGAAACTTAACTTCTTCATCTGTGTCTTTTTATTTTATTTCAGCGAGATGCCAAAACTTTACGAGACAGGATTCAAATTCTCCTGGAATCTAAAAACAGGTATACTTGACTACCCATTAAAGTTTTATCTTAAGAGGTGTTTATTTGGGATTAAGGCCCAATTTCTCAGCTCTGCTTAATGTAAGTGAAAAATCATAGCATGTGGTATCAGAAAAATCCACGCTTTCCGTAAAGCGTTTTTCTGAGGTTAGCACAGAATTTTTGCTTGTGCACCTTCGTACTTCATGATACTGTGCATTTTTCTCTTACACAGCTATCACACAAAAATAGGTGGTAACCCTGTATTAAGAGGAGAATTGCTACTGTAAGCGCATATTTCCGGCGTTGTAAGCAGATCCATGAAATTTAACCCAGGTGGGTTCATATCTCACCCAAAAGCAAATGATAACGGTAATGTTGTGTTTCCATTTATTCTACCATTTATGACATATTGCTTTGCTTTTCTGAAGCAGTTGTTATTGCCACATATTTCTATAAGAAGTTTCTGAAAGTACAGCTTTGTTTTCAATATGGCTGGAACCCAGCATCACCAAAGCCAATCACATTGATTGAGACACAATCTCACACGACTGATAGTTTGCTCTTGTAAGGGCAAGGCAGTTTTCCTTAGTTTTTCCATGTGAGAAATTTTATTTGTAATGGAACATTTTAAGGGGCACCAAGGCAATGAACAAAGCCATTGGTGAAATTGCCTCAATTGTCAGAATTCACTCTTCTTTATATGACAAGAGACACAATAAAAGGGGCCACTTTGCAATATGTCATGTGAGTGGTTTTTTTTATAAGTTGTAAATTTTGTGTCAAGACTTGAACCCCCCCAAAGGTGTTCTAATGTGTGAAGAGACATGCACGCTTATAAAGGTGTTCTAATGTGTGAATAGACATGCACAGTTATACTAAAGGTGTTCTAATGTGTGAATAGACATGCACAGTTATACTAAAGGTGTTCTAATGTGTGAATAGACATGCACACTTATACTAAAGGTGTTCTAATGTGTGAATAGACATGCACACTTATACTAAATGTGTTCTAATGTGTGAATAGACATGCACACTTATACTAAATGTGTTCTAATGTGTGAATAGACATGCACAGTTATACTAAAGGTGTTCTAATGTGTGAATAGACATGCACAGTTATACTAAAGGTGTTCTAATGTGTGAATAGACATGCACAGTTATACTAAAGGTGTTCTAATGTGTGAATAGACATGCACACTTATACTAAAGGTGTTCTAATGTGTGAAAAGACATGCACACTTATACTAAAGGTGTTCTAATGTGTGAATAGACATGCACACTTATACTAAATGTGTTCTAATGTGTGAATAGACATGCACAGTTATACTAAAGGTGTTCTAATGTGTG
The DNA here is from genome assembly GCA_021014325.1 of Plazaster borealis. Taxonomy (NCBI): domain Eukaryota; kingdom Metazoa; phylum Echinodermata; class Asteroidea; order Forcipulatida; family Labidiasteridae; genus Plazaster; species Plazaster borealis. Next base: position 2,692 of record JAJGQC010000258.1, read on the forward strand.
AATAGACATGCACACTTATACTAAAGGTGTTCTAATGTGTGAAAAGACATGCACACTTATACTAAAGGTGTTCTAATGTGTGAATAGACATGCACACTCATACTAAATGTGTTCTAATGTGTGAAAAGACATGCACACTTATATCAAAGGTGTTCTAATGTGTGAATAGACATGCACACTTATACTAAAGGTGTTCTAATGTGTGAATAGACATGCACACTTATACTAAATGTGTTCTAATGTGTGAAAAGACATGCACACTTATACTAAAGGTGTTCTAATGTGTGAATAGACATGCACACTTATACTAAATGTGTTCTAATGTGTGAAAAGACATGCACACTTATATCAAAGGTGTTCTAATGTGTGAATATAGACATGCACACTTATACTAAATGTGTTCTAATGTGTGAATAGACATGCACACTTATACTAAAGGTGTTCTAATGTGTGAATAGACATGCACACTTATACTAAATGTGTTCTAATGTGTGAAAAGACATGCACACTTATATCAAAGGTGTTCTAATGTGTGAATAGACATGCACACTTATACCAAATGTGTTCTAATGTGTGAATAGACATGCACACTTATACTGAAGCTGTTCTAATGTGTGAATAGAATAATCCTTATTCCTGCCTGATTAGTTTTGCTATCTACCAGAAAAGAAAGTTAACTCAGCTAACTTTTGAAAAATATTTAGTAGTATTTGTTATCAGGGTTCAATAATGGATTGATCCTGAAACAGCAGAAACTTACCATAACAATAAATGAATTAAATTTTAAGTTTTTTAAATATATTTTTGCAGAAATACTGTGGAGAACCCTTGATACATGTTAGTGACAATTAATCCCTTTTTTCTTTTATTTTCTTCTTTTCTTTTTGCAGCAAAAGTTGGAATCCTGGTCGTGTGTTATGCCAGAAACTTCAGCGTGACTGGGCGGTCCCACAAGGCCACACAAGGGGTGTACATGTACTCACTAATGCAGCAGTGTTTAAGAGTAAGTGGTGTTCCAGGCGTCGTTTCCAAATTCTTAGGCTTTGGCTCTGGCTGGGGATCTGTCATCAATCATGAAGCAGTGTGCGTTAAAATGCAAAATATAATATGGTTTTCAAATTCCAATACCGAGGGAGATAATATCGAATGTCCACAAGAAAAAAACCATGTTATAGTTGTTTTACTATATCTGATACATATTCAGTTGCAGCTTTATTGTCCACTATATTCTCTAGTTCCGCATCATTGAGCTCGGGAAAATGCGGATTGACATTTAGCTGTGCCACCATATATATACATCTGTTTTATCTGTATGCAACTAGGGAAATGTTCGCGTGTGTGTACTACACCCATGCAACAGCTCCATGATTGCTTCGTAAAGCTCATGAGTAGTAGACTGTTGCATGTGCGCCAATCGACTGCGCATGCGCATTTACCCTGTTCGTGTAAACTTGCGCGCTTGGTAAACAGCAACAATCATATCTGGCATGCAATAGTGAATGGATCTGTGAGATTGCCTGGAACTGGTTTCCTGTGAATTGCCTCAAGTGACGTGACCCTAACCAGGGATAAGAAATTTCAGACTTTTATCTGAATTCAGAATGTTTTATGTCTGCCTGGTAAAAAAAAGCAGCTGTTATTTTCTTCGGATATGAATTAACATGAATTATAAACAGTTCCCAAAAGCTTCTTGAAACCTGTTACTCCAAGAAGGGGTTACCAAAACGTGGAATTGCCATCATTTCAACGTACCTCCTAAAATTTGGATCCTAGTTTCAGACCTTTTTGTTATAGGGTAAGTTTAGCAGTGCCTTTCATCCCTGCCTAACATTTGTTTTCGTTCATTTTCTTTGACAGATAAATCATAAGGAAGTTATTGGATCCAGTGCATTATGTAGCTATTGTGCGTACTGACGTGATAATCGCTGCCAAGTATAACTGACTTCCCCACCTCTCTGCTGTTAATCATCCGAGATCCAATTTCATCAAGGGGTATTGACTGAATTCACCTGACACAATAAGCTTGGTTGCGCCATTTTCTAAGCAGAACTTATAGACCTTTCTCCTGGCCATTTGGTCTGGTTTCCTTTGTTCACTATGATGATGTACACTCTAATAGCCACTTCTTAACAAGGTACCGGACTATTTTGTCTTCCTAGCCTCACTGACACACAGTTGAATAGCACTTGGCACCAATGCTAAAAATAAACTTAGAAGTTCAGTACCAGGATCTCAGACAACCTGTCAAAAATACTAACGTATGCCTGCCTACATTGTGTCCTAGCTTTATAGTTTTTATGTGTGTATACTGACTATACCATTGCGGTCTGGGGTGCCGATGTGTTGATGGAGTGTGGAATGTTTGTATGACATTGGGTATTTTGAGCGAAACTGACATCATTAGTGCGGAGTGCTATTGAATGGAAGCAAAACCAAATGGCCATGCCATGGTGAATTTTGGCTGTGTTAATGATTTACTTGCTTCAAAATTGAGACCAGGGCTGTTTTCTGCTTGCATAAACATTGCATGCATATATACACAAATGGTTGCGCTCAGTGGAACCAATTATGTTAGTGCAAAGCTGACATAATGACAGCCCACAGTCATGCCATTTTCTATAAGTTTCACAGTTTCTACTCAATATCCCTATGCAAGAAGAAACTTCACCCCAGCTACTGTGTGCCACCCACCACTGTAAAATACAGTTTAGTTATTTTTGTGGCAGCAAAATCATGTTATTTACTTACCTTTTGCCATCTTAAAATTGTCTGGCCATTTTAATTAGAACACCTCAGAATAACGTTCGCCATCTGTTGCTGACATTTGCCAGCACAAGTTGTTCCACCAGAAAGTGTTTGGGAATATTTGGCAAATGTTTGCAATGTCTGCACAAGGATGCACCCTATGGCCAGATCTGATATTGTTGGTGTAACCTGTTCTTTGCTAAACAAAGTTTATCTGTGCTTAGAAAGTGTGTTTGTTTAAAAACTGTATTGGCTCAAGGAAACTGAGGCCCTGGTGAAAATGTACTAAACTGCAATATCGCCAACATGTTTTCCTGTAATAGCAGATGCAGGTTACCAGCCAAAATGCCCTTTGTTTGACCTGTTTTGTGGCTGTTTCCTGGTAATGTTAGCTGAGCAGAGAAATGTGCGCTGGGGTTATCAACAGTCTATGCAAAATAACTTCAGAATTTGATTTGAGTTTGGACTATACACCACATACAGTACTTGTAACATACTTAAGTTTGTACCGTACTTTATTTGCATAGCATATTCCGTAACTTAAATTATTTATTTTCTGGGCTTGGCATCCTATTGCCTCTGTCAAAGTTTTGCCACTGGAAACTGATTAAGATTAATGTGGCAGTGTTGTGAGAGTGACCAACAAAATGTTTTGGGGGTTTATTTTTATTTCATTTTGTTTTTTGTCAGACCAGGTGGGTATGTTGAGTATGAGAGTGGAATGTATTGACCCAATTCACCAGACATCAAAACATGATAAATCTTGCTTGTGCCATTTCAAAAGTCAGATTCCAATTACTGTGCAGTGTAGTGATTTTGACATCCAATGCGTCATATGGCAACAGCACATGGTTTTGGTGTTCACGTTAATGCTTTTTAAATTTATAATAAATGTCATATGATCGTTATTTATTTTATACTTAATCTGTTCCATACTTTTCTTCAGTATTGCAGTTTGTTAATGAAAGTGGGGTTTTTTAAAATTTGCTATTATGTTTTGCATTTGGAGGGTTTGTGAATATAACAATATGCGGACATTACTTGTGAAATTATTTTTGTTGGTGTCTTCAGTTATGACAAATTACATGTGTGAGACATAAAATAATTACAAGATTGTCTGGGCAATAATTAGCTTAATTAATATTAAAAAATCTATTCTCAACCATTTGTTAAAGGCATCGTACACGTTTGGTAATGACTCTGAAAATTTATTGCAATAAAAACTTACCTGGTAAGAAGTACAGCAGCTTTGGATAGTACAATGCATTTTGATAGACTTTTTACTTCGAAGGACTGCGGTTATGGAAAAATAAATCTATTTTTATCCCCAAAATATTTTGAATATTGAGATACGGTAAAACGCTTCTCAGAGTGTGTATACCAATGCAGATTATTCTTCTTGCATGGACATAACCGTTCCAGATTTTCGGCAATATCTCAAAAACACTACCACCTTTTGAAATGAAATTTTCACTGGTTAGTTTTATGGTATATATCTACAACTGTATAGGATTGAAACAAACAATAGGCTCCAACTACCAAATGTGTACGATGCCTTTTGTACTGGAATTGTATATTATGCTGAAAGTATTAAAATGACATATGCAACTTGTTCTGTAAATATTTATATGTTTCAGTTTTCTAATTTGTTTGGAGTTTGGGTTAGGGTTTTAGGCCTGGACTTCCAGTTTGGAGTTGGTGCTTCAGTTAGGTCGAGGATGAGGAGTTGGTGTTGGGCTAGTTAGCGTTAAGGTTAGCTTTTGGAGTAGGGCTCTTGGTTAGGGTTAGGGTTCACCCCCATGATCCGACACCCCTATGTTCCGACACCCCTATATTCTGACACCCCTATGTTCTGAATTCCACCATGAGTAAAGGAATCCACTATTCAAAGTGGATAAAATGAGTGTAACCGACGACTAGTATAACAGTTTTAGACAAGCAAGTACCTATATGAGTGTCTGTCATTTACAGGCCTGTGGCGGGTCTGTGAGGGGTCTGTAGGGGGTCTGTGGGGGTCTGTGGGCCACATACCTCATTTTACAAGCATAATAGGAGGCATGTATGTAGGGTCAGTTCCATACACAATTACAAGCATATACAAGGTTCCATGTATGTATGGGGTCAACATACACATTTACAAGCATACAGGAGGCTTCATAGGGTCAAGCATACACATTTACAAGCATAGAGGAGGCTTGTATGTTGGGTCAAGCATGCATACTTACAAGCATAGAGGAGGCTTGTATGTTGGGTCAAGCATACACATTTACAAGCATAGAGGAGGCTTGTATGTTGGGTCAAGCATACACATTTACAAGCATAGAGGAGGCTTGTATGTTGGGTCAAGCATACACATTTACAAGCATAGAGGAGGCTTCAAATAATATGTAGGGTCAAGCTTACACATTTACAGGCATATTCAGGAGGCTTCATAGGGTCAAGCATACACATTTACAAGCATAGAGGAGGCTTGTATGTTGGGTCAAGCATACATACTTACAAGCATAGAGGAGGCTTGTATGTTGGGTCAAGCATACACATTTACAAGCATAGAGGAGGCTTGTATGTTGGGTCAAGCATACACATTTACAAGCATAGAGGAGGCTTGTATGTTGGGTCAAGCATACACATTTACAAGCATAGGAGGCTTCAAATAATATGTAGGGTCAAGCTTACACATTTACAGGCATATTCAGGAGGCTTCATAGGGTCAAGCATACACATTTACAAGCATAGAGGAGGCTTGTATGTTGGGTCAAGCATACATACTTACAAGCATAGAGGAGGCTTGTATGTTGGGTCAAGCATACACATTTACAAGCATAGAGGAGGCTTGTATGTTGGGTCAAGCATACACATTTACAAGCATAGAGGAGGCTTGTATGTTGGGTCAAGCATACACATTTACAAGCATAGAGGAGCCTTCAAATAATATGTAGGGTCAAGCTTACACATTTACAGGCATATTCAGGAGGCTTCACATGTTTGTAGGGTCAAGCATACACATTACAATCATACAGGAGGCTTCATATGTAGGGTCAAGCATGCACATTTACAAGCATAGAGGAGGCTTCAAATAATATGTAGGGTCAAGCTTACACATTTACAGGCATATTCAGGAGGCTTCACATGTTTGTAGGGTCAAGCATAGGCCTACACATTACAAGCATACAGGAGGCTTCATATAGGGTCAAACATGCACATTTACAAGCATAGAGGAGGCTTCACATGTATGTAAGGTCAAGCATACACATTTACAAGCTTAAAGGAGGCTTCATAGTAGGGTCCAGCATACACATTTACAAGCATAGAGGAGGCTTATGTATGTAAGGTCAAGCATACACATTTACAAGCATGGGAGGCTTCACTGGTATGGTATGTAGGGTCAAGCATGCACAATTTACAAGCACAAAGGAGGCTTCACATGGGTGACTGCTCTACACCGACAGCCCTATATTCCGACACCCCTATGTTCCGACAACCCCCTCATGATTTACATAGGGTTAGGGTTAGGGTTAGGGTTAAGGTTAGGGTTAGGGTTAGGGTAAGATAGGAAAATACACCAGGGTTGTCGGAACAAAGGGGTGTCGGAACATAGGGGTGTCGGAACATAGGGGTGTAACCCTTCACATGGATGTAGGGTCATACACATACAAGCATACAGGAGCTTCACATGTATGTAGGGTCAAGCATACACATTTACAAGCATAGAGGAGGCTTTGCATGTATGTAGGGTCAGCAACACATTTACACAGCTTAGAGAGGCTTCAAATGTTTGAAATTCATATGAGGGTCAAGCACAAGCAGGAAGCTTCATATGTATGTAGGTCAAGCATAGATTTACAAGCATGGGGTTGATATGTATGTAGGGTCAGTAGCACAGCAATAGGAGGCTTCATGTATGTAGGGTCAAGCATATATTAACAAGCATATAGGAGGCTTCACATGTATGTAAGGGTCAAGCATACACATTTAAAAGCATATAGGAGGCTTCATGTATGCAAATCAAGCATACACATTTACAAGTATCTAGGCTTCATAGGGTCAAGCACATAGGAGCTAGGCTTCATGTATATATGCAGGGTCAAGCATACACATTTTACAAGCATAGAAGAGGCTTCAAATATATGAAGGGGCAAGCTTATATACACATTTACAAGCAATCATAGGGGCTGGCTTCATATGTATGTAGGGTCAAGCATACACATTAACAAGCTTAAATGAGGCTTCATATGTATGTTTAGGGTCAAGCATACATGTTTACAAGCATATAGGAGGCTTCATATGTATGTAGGGTCAAGCATACATATTAACTAGCTTAAATGAGGCTTCATATTTATGTATAGGGTCAAGCATACACGTTTATAAGCATAGACGAGGCTTCATATGTATGTAGGGTCAAGCATACACATTTACAAGCATAGAGGAGGCTTCAAATAATATGTAGGGGTCAAGCTAATACACATTTACAAGCATAGAGGAGGCTTCAAATAATATGTAGGGTCAAGCTTATATACACATTTACAAGCATACAGGAGGCTTCACATGTTTGTAGGGTCAAGCATACACATTTTACAAGCATAGAGGAGGATTCACATGTGTGTAGCTAGGTTAAGCATACACAATTACAGGCATATACAGGAGGCTTCATATATAGGGTCAAGCATACAAGCATAGAGGAGGCTTCAAATATATGGAGGGTCAAGCTTATATACACATTTACAAGCATACAGGAGGCTTTGCATGTTTGTAGGGTCAAGCATACACATTTTACAATTTCCTTTTATTCAGGGATATCCCAGAATGTTTGCTAAATTTTTGGAAATATTGTTACTTTTTTGATGAAAAATAGTTAATAATATAACAAAATGCTTGTATATTTATATTGACTTAAGCCTTGTGTGCTTGACCATACATTCAATTCAATTCAATTCAATTTATTTGAAAAACACATGAAATTTGTTATCCACATTAAAAGACATTATTTTTAATAAAACCTACACCAAAGTACATGACAAATAAAAAATGATATAAACAATAAAAGAGAGAGAGAGAGAGTCATAAAAACAAGACGAGTCATTTAGGTTTAAAAAGTTATCTGATAAAATTAATGTTAAAGCTAGGTCCTAGAGGAAGGAATTTTTAAACCGGTTTGTTTTCAGGAATTTCTTTTCTTCATTTCACACGTGAAGCCTTGTGTTTGCAATTTTTACTTAGTGTGTGAGCTTGACCATTATATTATGAAGCAACATAATTTTATAAACCATCTAAGATAATCCAATATTTTGAGTTATCTTATCACCAATTTATGTATTTAAAAAAAAAAGTAATACAAACAAATATTTGTAAAGTTTAATTTTTTGTGTAGTGTGTCACACTTTCGCTTGAATATTTTTGTACACAAATTGAGAAATAGACTGTTTTGACTTCAACTGTAGTTTTTACACCATTTTGGATTGGAATGGCGTAGGCCTAATAAACTTTTCAAATGTTGTACCCGCTGGATCATTTTGTGATGGCAGAGTGCTCAAACCTAGTCTTGATTGGCGACGCTGTTTTTTGTATTAGCCACCTGTAGAGGGCGCTACATTGACTGTTTGGGAGGTTGACTCAGAAGGACTGGGCAAATTGTATATATAAATCTGGATCGAAATTTGATCCAGATGTTCGTGTGATACAGTTATCTCTTCTCCAGTATTTCGCGTTGCGATGTCGCACTACTTTAAACAAAATGAACGTCGCCAATCAAGACTAGCTCAAACCGTGCAACAAGAGAACGAATAGTTCGTACTACGTCACGAGCATGCGCACCGTGCCTTTTCGTTTCCGCGGCCATTTTCTTTCTGAGCGTGGGCATGGTATGCCCTGTCCAAAGTCTCTCACGTGTGTGGGGAAAAAACAGATTTTCTCAACGTTTACATCGGAAACTGGCATCAACATTTAGTAATTTCGACGATGATAACTGCACGGATGCTCGTAGAATCTTCTAAATCAGGTAAAAGATTCATGTGCTCTCGCAAAGGGGGAAATTTGAGGGGTTTTCTCTTTCTTTGTGTCTGGGAAAATGCACCACGTCTTACTCTTTGGTTGTGCTGTGTATCACGTGTGTATTACCTTTGCTTCAGCTAAACATGTAAAATTCAATTTATTGTCGGCTAATATCCAAGACAAATAGAAAAAACCTAGATTAATTTAAAAGTTTTTCAAAACCACTGAATTTTTGTTTTCAAACAAGTGAGGGAATTTTGTTGGGAAATTTTCCGCTGCAGTGCATGCCACCAATTTATTTCACTTAATTTAGGTCAAATTATATCCTTATATATCTGTCCAGAAGGGTTGATAGAATGTATACAGAGGCACAGGCACTTTGAACTGCTACAAAGTGTCAAAATCATGCAAAAAAGCAATATTAAGGTCCACAGTTGTCTTCACAATGCTGCTTGCTTACAGTTACACTCTGTTTTAGTTCCTTTGGACACGAGACAGTGCGCGCGAGAGAGTTTCGTCCGCGCGATAACATTTGCGCTTTAATTTTCATTTTTAAAGGTCAACGTTTTGCGTTTTACCTACCAATTCCTCAGAAGGAATATTTAAAAAAGGGTAATGAATTGCAACATCCATTAAAAAATCAGATAAATCCCGCAGAAATTGGTGCCATGATTATAAAAAACCTTTTATTAGTTCAAGTTTTTCTAGAGCATTTCTCCAATTTCCTCAATGAAAGTGTTTAGAGTAAAATCACAAGCATGACAAAGGGCTGACATAGTCTTCTTTGATTTGTTTTCCTTGGGGTTGGGAATAGGAGTAGAAGAGATGAATAACTGGCAAAGGGTCCCTGAAGTAAAACTTTCCTATGAATATGTTTTGAGCTACTTCCTAGTGATCCTTTTTCCTAATCCCCTCATGTATGAAAACTAATTGACATCCATAAAACTATAATATATAATTTTGTTTACTTTCAGAGTCAATGGAATCTGATGCCTCCGTTTTACCCACTGGTGTATGCTGCCTCTCCCTGTCTTAGCAGTCTTCCCAGCCCTGAATAGTCACTGAGGGACAGCGCCATACCTCGCCAAGCCTCAACCATACTGTAAGGCCAACCAAAATGTGTGTTCCCATTACCAGCTGTAGGGCCAGCATTTATACCAAAATCCTGAATCACAAATTTGCCAAAACTCACCCTATACAACTTCTGAAAAAGTGATAGTTGACATTGAGTATTCTAGTATCAATAACCAAGTGAATTTTCAGTGACTGCTCTATATTCCCACAACCCTATGTTCCAAAAAAAAACCTTGTGATTTACATGCTAGGGTTTATAGGGTTAGGGTTAGGAATAGGAAAATAAAGGGGTTCTTAGAACACAGGGGTGTCACCATATTTTCTATCACTTTCAAAAACATTATGTCATGGGGACACACAGTTTGGTCTTTTTAGTTTGTTACTTTTGCCAAAATATACCCAAAAGATCAAATAACAGGCATGATATTCTTCCCACTTTAATCTGATTAATTTCATCTTTAATCAGCAAATTAAATAGCATACAAGACTATAAAAGCTTATCAAATATGTAGGTCGCCTTTGTATACACTCGATACAATTGTCACACTTTTTTCTCAAGATCCACATAATTGTGACTTTTATCTTCTTTTGGGGAAGGGGGCCTCCGAAAATGAGCCATAATGTACATAGGTCAGCCCTTCTACTCAATGAAATTTTCACATGTTTTTCCCAAAGGGCCAAATATCATGCCTGTATTATAAACATTGTCAATTTAAAGAAGCATTTCTAGATTTTTGCCACATTTTAGTTCCCCCAAAAGAATTAGTAGGTCTACACTTTATTTTTGTATTTGCAAAAGATTGAATTACTGTTTATGAATTTTATGCAAGTATACCCACCCCAACTGAAGGATTTTAAGCACAGCTTTTTTATTTTAAATGCACCCCCTTAGATAAAATATTAGAGTTTATCTCATCAATTTGATTATCATTTTTAAGTAGTAGGCAGGTTCATTAGAAGCAATATCGGTTCAAAAATAAGGATTCATCAGAATATTAGAGCAAAACAAACTAGATTGATTACTTGAATTTACAAGACTTTATTTGCACAAACTATTTTCCACCAAGGTAGCCAGCTTTGAAGAAAACATTATTGAAAGAAAGAAATGTAATGGTTTCACTTGCATTAGAAGTACAAGTGAAACCAGAACTTGCCAGATCTGTTCAATTATATAATTATGCCCATGTATGTTATGTTTACTGAGTTTTTAAATTAAAATTAAATGTGTGTTTTTGGAGTGCTTTGGCACTCCTATTGCTTCCTTACTATTCATTTGATAGTTGCTCAAATGGTTGGAAATATGCCAGTTGATGTATACATACTCTTTGAAAACCTCACATTGAAAATCTCTTCAAAATGTCTTTTTTTTAAAGCACTTGTCAGGTGCCAAAATTCTAAAATTGTATTTGTAAAAACCGATACAGCTTTCAATTCATATTTGTTTTAATTTATTTTGATGTACAATTTTGAAAACATGCGTAGTTTCAAAATGAAATTTAACCCCCCAAAACTAGATCAGACATCTTGAAAAAAATCAGCTGGCAAATGACAACCATAACTCGGAAATATAAATGATCAACCAAGGAAGAAATGTAACCTGTTGTATCCAAATGGAGTCCACATGCCTAAAAAACATTACCGTTTCATGAAAAACATGAATTAACTATGCGGTTAACTAACTTTCTGCCTACTTGTAAAATACTGTTTGACTTTTTTTTTTTGCACTTACAAGAACTCAGAATGTTTACGAAATCAAAGCGTTTTTTTCCCTTTAAAACAATCTAATTAAATTTGACTCCTTTGTGGTTTACAGGTTGCATTTCTTAATTATAAAGAAGGTACAACATTGGTATTCAAATATTCAGTTTTACAAAAATTGTATCTAAAACTTGCAGAATTTCAGAAAAAAGCTCAATTTATTGTTTCACTCAAAGAATGTTTTACATCAAGTGGACTTTCAGATGACTGTTTACTTGCATGCTTACCAAAATTTAAGGCAATCCTTATTCCCGCATTCAAGTTCAATTTGCAATAGAGTAACTACCAATGTTGTATCTTCTATAAAGGCCGCATCTTATAGCTTGTTCTGTGACTTTATACATCTTGAAAGTTTTATGAGTCCAAAATCACTAAGTCTTGAAAGTTTTATAAGTAAAAAAATGACTAAGTGTTTGTAAACATCTTGCTAGGTGTTTGTAAACATCTTGAAAAAATGACTAAGTGTTTGTAAACATCTTGCTAGGTGTTTGTAAATATCTTGAAAAAATGACTAAGTGTTTGTAAACATCTTGCTAGGTGTTTGTAAATATCTTGAAAAAATGACTAAGTGTTTGTAAACATCTTGAAAAAATGACTAAGTGTTTGTAAACATCTTGAAAAAATGACTAAGTGTTTGTAAACATCTTGCTAGGTGTTTGTAAATATCTTGAAAAAATGACTAAGTGTTTGTAAACAAACATCTTGATTCCAAATTATCTTGAAAAAATGACTAAGTGTTTGTAAACAAACATCTTGAATCCAAATTATTCATGTTTAAAGTCACAGACAAGCTTCAAGACGATACCTTTAATAAGGGGTTGCATTCCATTATGATGTATCCAAGCAATAATCTCATGGTAATTTGAATATGACCCATATACAAATCACTAGTAGATTACATTGTTGGTGTACATTACTATGGGATACAGCCTCTTCTGCACTCCTTTAGGGGGTGCAACTGGTTGATCATGATTTTAATAAAGGGGGGGTACGGCCAATAATTTCACGCAGTTAATTTCGAATTGTACATTGGAACGAAAAATTTATTTGGCTGACTTAGGTATATAAAAAAGGGTATTTTTAAGGCATTTTTAAGACATTTTTTGATTAAATTAGGCAATTTTTAGGAATTTTTGATAATTTAAGCAATTTTTGATAAATTAGGCAATTTTTAAGCCATTTTTTAAATTCTGAACTGTAGAAGCAGCTGAGTTGTGCAAACTTGAATGTGAATAAAGCAATCTAATGACCAAAGTGTTAATGGAGGGAAAGCATTTTATTAAGTAAAATCAAGTTAATGTTTCAATGATGATCTGTTTTACCAAAGACCTGCTTTACATGATTGACAAACTTGTTTTCAAAGTCCAAAAGTGTTCGGGCAAACACGTCGCTAAGTTTTTGGTTGAAGTGTAAAAGTACGCATCACTGATTGAGTCCTGTACCATCAGAATAATGAAGACTTCAATCCAGATGATGATGTGCTGATCAGAGAAACAATATTCCAAAATGGCTGCCGAACTTCACAATTTTTTGTGATAACAGCATACTCAGGAATGTATTGGTTTCACTTGTATTAGAAGTACAAGTGAAACCAATGTAAATGCCTGAGATGCGAATAGCCATGTTCAGAATCTCGTTTCTCCGACCCTCACACCAACATCTGGGTAGAAGTCCCACCATCCGACAGGTCCAGAGGCTCCCTCAGAAGAGGATGTTCGCCGGTGTAGAAAAGTTGCTCAAAAAGGTTTGTCAATCATGTAAGGTAGGACATCAGTAACACAGACTACCAGTGCCACATCAACAAGATTTCACTTAATAAAATGCTTACCAACCATTAACACTTGCGTCAGTAGGTCACCACACATTCCAGACAGTAGACGGCCACACACGTTTGCACAACTCCGCTGCTTCTACAATTCAGTGGTACTTTCTACAGCATTTAACGAATGGTAACAAATAGTTGAAAATAAAGTTTTTAAAATACAAACAGCCAAGTACAACATTTCATATCATCGAGTTGAAAATAAATGCCAACAATCTCAATGAAATTTACAACAGTTAACCATTACTGTTCATAGCAATGCAAAGAAAAAACGTCACATAAAAGTTTCAACTGTTTCGCTTGCAGAAATTACCTTGAATGTAAGTTGTACTTGGCTTGACAATCATCAAAATACCAATATAAAACAAGAGCCACAAGCAAGTTATACATCTTCCATTGTATTAATTTTAATAACGTCAACAAAATGGTTTAGATTTTGAGGAAAATTATTTAAGATATTCCAAATCTAGAATGGATAAGAACATTTCTTAAAGCGAGTAAAGTTTAACAAATAATACAGAATAAAAAAGAATTTGCATTTCACTGTATTCTGGAAAGCAAAGTAAAAAATTCTATTAGAAAACTGTGTGTATTTTGTACAAAATAATGTGATACTAGTTTCATTTGACAAAATAAGTTTAAACGTTTTAATGTAAACTATTTAGCAGTTGTAACCCAAACTGACAAACATGATCAATCTTTTCAATCAATGTTTTATTTTCTGCCCCAAAATAAGAACACCTTTTGCTCAAAAAAAGAAAACTTTCTGCCAAAACAAAGAATAATGAGAATATTTTTCATGTGATGATTTTGTCTTTTTTTTGTCAAGTTGGGTCACAGATGCAGTAAAAAGCACATAATCATGAATAAATAGGAACAATTTAAAACACAGGGTTCAAGATATATCATTGTTGTTTGCAACAAATACCCAAGGCAGGAAGGGGCAGAGGTTACATGGCAGGTGGCCATTTCTAATACTAAGTACCAAAGTTTGCGGCAACCGTACCCCAGGCAGGAAGGGGCAGAGGTTACATGGCAGGTGACCATTTCTATAATACAAAGTACCAAAGTTTGCGGCAACCATACCCAAGGCAGGAAGGGGCAGAGGTTACATGGCAGGTGGCCATTTCTAATACAAAGTACCAAAGTTTGCGGCAACCGTACCCAAGGCAGGAAGGGGCAGAGGTTACATGGCAGTTGACCACTATTACAAAGTGCCAAAGTTTGCGGCAACTGTACCCAAGGCAGGAAGGGGCAGAGGTTACATGGCAGGTGGCCATTTCTAATACTAAGTACCAAAGTTTGCGGCAACCGTACCCCAGGCAGGAAGGGGCAGAGGTTACATGGCAGGTGACCATTTCTAATACAAAGTACCAAAGTTTGCGGCAACCATACCCAAGGCAGGAAGGGGCAGAGGTTACATGGCAGGTGGCAATTTCCAATACTAAGTACCAAAGTTTTCGGCAACCGTACCCCAGACAGGAAGAGGCAGAGGTTATATGGCAGGTGACCATTTCTAATACAAAGTACCAAAGTTTGCGGCAACCATACCCAAGGCAGGAAGGGGCAGAGGTTACATGGCAGGTGGCCATTTCTAATACAAAGTACCAAAGTTTGCGGTAACCATACCCAAGGCAGGAAGGGGCAGAGGTTACATGGCAGGTGGCCATTTCTAATACAAAGTACCAAAGTTTGCGGCAACCATACCCAAGGCAGGAAGGGGCAGAGGTTACATGGCAGGTGACCACTATTACAAAGTACCAAAGTTTGCGGCAACCGTACCCCAGACAGGAAGAGGCAGAGGTTACATGGCAGGTGACCATTTCTAATACAAAGTGCCAAAGTTTGCGGCAACTGTACCCAAGGCAGGAAGGGGCAGAGGTTACATGGCAGGTGGCCATTTCTAATACTAAGTACCAAAGTTTGCGGCAACCGTACCCCAGGCAGGAAGGGGCAGAGGTTACATGGCAGGTGACCATTTCTATAATACAAAGTACCAAAGTTTGCGGCAACCATACCCAAGGCAGGAAGGGGCAGAGGTTACATGGCAGGTGGCCATTTCTAATACAAAGTACCAAAGTTTGCGGCAACCGTACCCAAGGCAGGAAGGGGCAGAGGTTACATGGCAGGTGACCACTATTACAAAGTGCCAAAGTTGTCGGCAACTGTACCCAAGGCAGGAAGGGGCAGAGGTTACATGGCAGGTGGCCATTTCTAATACTAAGTACCAAAGTTTGCGGCAACCGTACCCCAGGCAGGAAGGGGCAGAGGTTACATGGCAGGTGACCATTTCTAATACAAAGTACCAAAGTTTGCGGCAACCATACCCAAGGCAGGAAGGGGCAGAGGTTACATGGCAGGTGGCAATTTCCAATACTAGGTACCAAAGTTTGCGGCAACCGTACCCCAGACAGGAAGAGGCAGAGGTTACATGGCAGGTGACCATTTCTAATACAAAGTACCAAAGTTTGTGGCAACTGTACCCAAGGCAGGAAGGGGCATAGGTTACATAGCAAGTGGCCATTTCTAATACTAAGTACCAAAGTTTGCGGCAGCCCTACCCCAGGCAGGAAGGGGCAGAGGTTACATGGCAGGTGGCCATTTCTCATACAAAGTACCAAAGTTTGCGGCAACCATACCCAAGGCAGGAAGGGAATGGGCACCTCTGTTAAGAAATTGTAAATTTCTATTGGAACATTTAAAGGGGCACTGTTGCCTCCGTGAAGTATCAGGCCTGTCGTAGTAACTAACACTATTGAGGATGACGTTTGCAATGACCAACTCCCAGGGAAAAGGGAATATGGGTTTCATCATGACCCAACTGTCTGGTTGAAAAGTAACAAAGCATGCTATGATCCTAACCAGCGCAGGAAGGATTTGAGCATAGAAGGTGTATATTTTAAGTCTGTCGTTCATTCTTTCATATGATCAACACACCCCAGGGTAAGGGAGGATCAATCATTAACAACAATTCATGCAGGTAAACAAATAAAAATTTAGATACTCTTCCATTAAACAACAGCTACACAGCATGAGTTATCACAAACTAATGTAAGTACATTGATAGTTCAAACACCTTTACCACAGTTCGGCCATTTTGTCTGGTTCCCCTTGTACCGATCAAAACACGCCCGAAACTCTCAAAGTTTGAAAGGAACCAGACTAATTTTGATGCCAGCCTCATTTTACTTCTTGAGACGATCCTGATGGCACTGTTAGTGATAAAGGATTCTGATCTTACTTAAGTACCGATACGGTAGTTACTGCAGATGGACGGATGTCAGGTTTACTCATCAATATGGCGACTCTGGCATCAGCTGCATCAGCTGGTGGCGACGATGTCACCTCCTTGATCCAGTGAGCTCTTGCCTGATCCGAAGACGTTGATTCCCTTCAGCATGTCCCTCTTAGGAGTACTCAATCTCTTGATGCCTGTCATCAAACAAAAATCAAAACATTACTTGTATAAAAATTCACCCTTAGCCTTAACCATCCCAACCCTTCAAATCCAACAGCTTGTAGCGTTTGATTCTGTGGACTGAGGACTGCACTAGTAACCTGAACATGCTTTACACCAGATCAGGCAAACAGCAGTTATCAGAGTCCACCAGCTTGGGTGACGAGTTATCACATGGCCTTAGAATTTGCTCAGAACTGGTTCCCTGCTAATGTGTGCTAAGCTGAAAAATTAGTTATAGGCACGTTTTTCTCCTTAACAGACCCTACGCCCTGTTCATGACAGAGCAAATCGACTGCTGGACCACATTGCTCCACAAAATAATAATAATACCAACAACAGTGGCTCCTTATATAGCATTCAAATCCATCACTCAGTGGTGCTCAGGGTGCTCCAACATTATTACCCCAGGTCACTGGGCCATCTCAGCTCCGTTGGAAGTATACAGCCTGTGCTGCTGAACATATGGAGCACACCAATCTAATTCAATCACAAGAAACATCTCTAGGACCTCACAGGTACCTATTTACCCCTGTGCAATGCATGCAAGTTGTATGATGTACCTACAAGGGTCTACAAGCCAAAATAGTGATTAACTTACCTGCATGATGGGCAGCAATAGAAGACGGTTTGTCCTTCATCAGCTGATCGCGTCTGTCTGGTGTGGAAATGAAGTCCATCGTGACCGCACTTAGCACATGCCCTGTCAATCTAAAACCGACCAGAAACAAAAATGAAAATTAGATGTGATGAAGAATGAACAAGCATAAACAAAAAATTGCAAATTATTTATATTGAAGGTAGGGTCATATAAGTTTTTGTCAACATAATGCTGATTTATGGGCTGAGAAAACAGCAAGAAACTGTTTCAGTATTTTCACACGAATGTCAAGTCCATCCACCTTTAGCGAGGTGACATTGGGTACCAACCGCATCTCTGGCTGCAGCATACACGAATGGACACGAACCCTAAGAAATGATTCATGCATGAATCGTTTCTCAGATTCAAATGTTTTTGGTGAAAATTATCCAAACCATTTTATTTTGAAGGGAATCCTTTCTAAAAATAGTTTATACTATCAACAGCTGCAGTGCTTCTTAAAGGGATTGTAAAAAATGTGGCAATTGGAACCCACTGTTTGTTTCAATGCTATATAGTTGTAGAACAGACAACAAACAAAAATTAAAATAAGATGTGATAAAGAATAAACAAGCATAAACAAAAAAGTGCAAACTATATATATTTAAGGTAGGGTCATATATTTGTTTTTGTCAACATAATGCTGCTTCAAGGGCAAAAATTATCAAGAAAGATACAATAAAAGTCACATGTGAAACTTTCAGCAGAAAAAGTCTACTTGTTGAGAAAACAGCGAGAAACATTACTTTCACACGAGTGTCAAATCCATCCATGTTTAGCGAGGTGACATTGGGTGCCAACCGCATCTCTGGCTGCAGCATACATGAATGGACACCAACCCTAAGAAATGATTCATGCATGAATCGTTTCTCAGATTCAAATGTTTTTGTGTGAAAATTATCCAAACCATAGTATTTCAAAGGGAATCCTTTCAAAATTAACAAAAAATAAATAAACTTTTAAAAAACAAACACGTTTCCATTTAAAACATTTTAAAAAAATTGCCAGAGGTTTCCCTACGGGTGGCGAACCCTTTGGCACAGATTTTTGCTTTTTTCCCAGAGTTAAAATATAAAAACTCTAAAAATAAATAAATAAGTGAAAACAAAATGTTTTGGGTGTTATTTCTTCAAAATTAACCAAATGATCAAACACCTTTTAATCCAATACCAGTGAGCTCTTGCCTGGTCCGAAGACATTGATTCCATTCAGTTTGTCCCTCTTAGGAGTACCGTACTCAATCTCTAATCTCTTGATGCCTGTCATCAAACAACAAAAATCAAAACATTACTTGTATAAAAAATGCAACCTTAACCCTAACCATTCCAACCCTTTAAATCCAACAGCATGTAGCGTTTGATTCTGTTGGATTGAGGACTGCACTAGTAACCTGAACATGCTTTAAACCAGACCAGGCAAACAGCAGTAATCAGAGTCCACCAGCTTGGGTGACGAGTTATCACATGGCCTTAGAATTTGCTCAGAACTGGTTCCCCTGGTTCCCTGCTAATGTGTGCTCAGCAGAAAAACTAGTTAGGCACCATTTTCTGCCAGAGCCTACGCCCTGTTCATGACAGAGCAATTGCTCCACAAAATAATAATAATAACAACAGTGTCTTCTTCTATAGCGCTCAAATCCATCTCTCAGTGGTGCTCAGACATTATTACCCCAGGTCACTGGGCCATTCATTGTATTCCTTAAACCATTTCAGCTCCGTTGGGAGTATACAGCCTGTGCTGCTGAATATATAGAGCACACCAAGCTAATTCAAGCACAAGAAACATCTTTAGGCCCTCACAGGAACCTATTTACCCCTGTGCAATGCATGCAAGTTGTATGATGTACCTACAAGGGTCTACAAGCCCAAATAGTGATTAACTTACTTGCATGATGGGCAGAAATAGAGGGCAGTTTGTCCTTCATCAGCTGATCGCGTCTGTCTGGTGTGGAAATGAAGTCCATCGTGACCGCACTTAGCACATGCCCCGAATCTGAAACCGACAATAAACAAAAATTAAAGTTAGATGTGATGAAGAATAAACAAGCATAAACAAAAAGTGCAAACTATATATATTTAAGGTAGGGTCATATATTTGTTTTTGTCAACATAATGCTGCTTCAAGGGCAAAAATTATCAAGAAAGATACAATAAAAGTCACATGTGAAAGTTTCAGCAGAATACAGGGTCTACTTGTTGAGAAAACAGCGAGAAACATTATTTTCACACGAGTGTCAAATCCATCCACGTTTAGCGAGGTGACATTGGGTACCAACCGCATCTCTGGCTGCAGCATACATGAATGGACACCAACCCTAAGAAATGATTCATGCATGAATCGTTTCTCAGATTCAAATGTTTTTGTGTGAAAATTATCCAAACCATAGTATTTCAAAGGGAATCCTTTCAAAATTAACAAAAATAAATAAACTTTTAAAAACAAACACGTTTCCATTTAAAACATTTTTAAAAATTGGCCAGAGGTTTCCCAATGGGTGGCGAACCCTTTGGCACAGATTTTAGCTCTTTTTTTTCAGGTTAAAGTATAAAAAATGTAAAAATAAATAAATAAGTGAAAACAAAATGTTTTGGGTGTTATTTCTTCAAAATTAACCAAATGATCAAACACCTTTTAATCCAATACCAGTGAGCTCTTGCCTGGTCCGAAGACATTGATTCCATTCAGCTTGTCCCTCTTAGGAGTACCGTACTCAATCTCTTGATGCCTGTCATCAAACAACAAAAATCAAAACATTACTTGTATAAAAAATGCAACCTTAACCCTAACCATTCCAACCCTTTAAATCCAACAGCATGTAGCGTTTGATTCTGTTGGATTGAGGACTGCACTAGTAACCTGAACATGCTTTAAACCAGATCAGGCAAACAACAGTAATCAGAGTCCACCAGCTTGGGTGACGAGTTATCACATGGCCTTCGACTTTGCTCAGAACTGGTTCCCCTGGTTCCCTGCTAATGTGTGCTCAGCAGAAAAACTAGTTAGGCACCATTTTCTGCCAGAGCCTACGCCCTGTTCATGACAGAGCAATTGACTGCTGGACCACATTGCTCCACAAAATAATAATAATAATAACAACAGTGTCTTCTTCTATAGCGCTCAAATCCATCTCTCAGTGGTGCTCAGACATTATTACCCCAGGTCACTGGGCCAATCATTGTATTCCTTAAACCATTTCAGCTCCGTTGGGAGTATACAGCCTGTGCTGCTGAATATATGGAGCACACCAAGCTAATTCAAGCACAAGAAACATCTCTAGGCCCTCACAGGAACCTATTTACCCCTGTGCAATGCATGCAAGTTGTATGATGTACCTACAAGGGTCTACAAGCCCAAATAGTGATTAACTTACTTGCATGATGGGCAAAAATAGAAGGCAGTTTGTCCTTCATCAGCTGATCGCGTCTGTCTGGTGTGGAAATGAAGTCCATAGTGACCGCACTTAGCACATGCCCCGAATCTGAAACCGACAATAAACAAAAATTAAAGTTAGATGTGATGAAGAATAAACAAGCATAAACAAAAAAGTGCAAACTATATATATTTAAGGTAGGGTTATTTGTTTTTGTCAACATAATGCTGCTTCAAGGGCAAAAATTATCAAGAAAGATACAATAAAAGTCACATGTGAAAGTTTCAGCAGAATACAGGGGCTACTTGTTGAGAAAACAGCGAGAAACATTATTTTCACACGAGTGTCAAATCCATCCACGTTTAGCGAGGTGACATTGGGTACCAACCGCATCTCTGGCTGCAGCATACATGAATGGACACCAACCCTAAGAAATTATTCATGCATGAATCGTTTCTCAGATTCAAATGTTTTTTGTGTGAAAATTATCCAAACCATAGTATTTCAAAGGGAATCCTTTCAAAATTAACAAAAAATAAATAAACTTTTAAAAAACAAACGCGTTTCCATTTAAAACATTTTAAAAAAATTGCCAGAGGTTTCCCTACGGGTGGCGAACCCTTTGGCACAGATTTTTGCTTTTTTTCCCAGAGTTAAAATATAAAAAACTCTAAAAATAAATAAATAAGTGAAAACAAAATGTTTGGGGTGTTATTTCTTCAAAATTAACCAAATGATCAAATACCTTTTAATCCAACACCAGTGAGCTCTTGCCTGGTCCGAAGACATTGATTCCATTCAGCTTGTCCCTCTTAGGAGTACCGTACTCAATCTCTTGATGCCTGTCATCAAACAACAAAAATCAAAACATTACTTGTATAAAAAATGCAACCTTAACCCTAACCATTCCAACCCTTTAAATCCAACAGCATGTAGCGTTTGATTCTGTTGGATTGAGGACTGCACTAGTAACCTGAACATGCTTTAAACCAGATCAGGCAAACAGCAATAATCAGAGTCCACCAGCTTGGGTGACGAGTTATCACATGGCCTTCGACTTTGCTCAGAACTGGTTCCCCTGGTTCCCTGCTAATGTGTGCTCAGCAGAAAAACTAGTTAGGCACCATTTTCTGCCAGAGCCTACGCCCTGTTCATGACAGAGCAATTGACTGCTGGACCACATTGCTCCACAAAATAATAATAATAACAACAGTGTCTTCTTCTATAGCGCTCAAATCCATCTCTCAGTGGTGCTCAGACATTATTACCCCAGGTCACTGGGCCAATCATTGTATTCCTTAAACCATTTCAGCTCCGTTGGGAGTATACAGCCTGTGCTGCTGAATATATGGAGCACACCAAGCTAATTCAAGCACAAGAAACATCTCTAGGCCCTCACAGGAACCTATTTACCCCTGTGCAATGCATGCAAGTTGTATGATGTACCTACAAGGGTCTACAAGCCCAAATAGTGATTAACTTACTTGCATGATGGGCAAAAATAGAAGGCAGTTTGTCCTTCATCAGCTGATCGCGTCTGTCTGGTGTGGAAATGAAGTCCATAGTGACCGCACTTAGCACATGCCCCGAATCTGAAACCGACAATAAACAAAAATTAAAGTTAGATGTGATGAAGAATAAACAAGCATAAACAAAAAAGTGCAAACTATATATATTTAAGGTAGGGTTATTTGTTTTTGTCAACATAATGCTGCTTCAAGGGCAAAAATTATCAAGAAAGATACAATAAAAGTCACATGTGAAAGTTTCAGCAGAATACAGGGGCTACTTGTTGAGAAAACAGCGAGAAACATTATTTTCACACGAGTGTCAAATCCATCCACGTTTAGCGAGGTGACATTGGGTACCAACCGCATCTCTGGCTGCAGCATACATGAATGGACACCAACCCTAAGAAATTATTCATGCATGAATCGTTTCTCAGATTCAAATGTTTTTTGTGTGAAAATTATCCAAACCATAGTATTTCAAAGGGAATCCTTTCAAAATTAACAAAAAATAAATAAACTTTTAAAAAACAAACACGTTTCCATTTAAAACATTTTAAAAAATTGCCAGAGGTTTCCCTACGGGTGGCGAACCCTTTGGCACAGATTTTTGCTTTTTTTCCCAGAGTTAAAATATAAAAAACTCTAAAAATAAATAAATAAGTGAAAACAAAATGTTTGGGGTGTTATTTCTTCAAAATTAACCAAATGATCAAATACCTTTTAATCCAACACCAGTGAGCTCTTGCCTGGTCCGAAGACATTGATTCCATTCAGCTTGTCCCTCTTAGGAGTACCGTACTCAATCTCTTGATGCCTGTCATCAAACAACAAAAATCAAAACATTACTTGTATAAAAAATGCAACCTTAACCCTAACCATTCCAACCCTTTAAATCCAACAGCATGTAGCGTTTGATTCTGTTGGATTGAGGACTGCACTAGTAACCTGAACATGCTTTAAACCAGATCAGGCAAACAGCAATAATCAGAGCTCACCAGCTTGGGTGACGAGTTATCACATGGCCTTATAATTTGCTCAGAACTGGTTCCCCTGGTTCCCTGCTAATGTGTGCTCGGCAGAAAAACTAGTTAGGCACCATTCTCTGCCAGAGCCTACGCCCTGTTCATGACAGAGCAATTGACTGCTGGACCACATTGCTCCACAAAATAATAATAATAACAACAGTGTCTTCTTCTATAGCGCTCAAATCCATCTCTCAGTGGTGCTCAGACATTATTACCCCAGGTCACTGGGCCATTCATTGTATTCCTTAAACCATCTCAGCTCCGTTGGGAGTATACAGCCTGTGCTGCTGAATATATGGAGCACACCAAGCTAATTCAATCACAAGAAACATCTCTAGGCCCTCACAGGTACCTATTTACCCCTGTGCAATGCATGCAAGTTGTATGATGTACCTACAAGGGTCTACAAGCCAAAATAGTGATTAACTTACTTGCATGATGGGCAAAAATAGAAGGCAGTTTGTCCTTCATCAGCTGATCGCGTCTGTCTGGTGTGGAAATGAAGTCCATCATGACCGCACTTAGCACATGCCCCGAATCTGAAACCAACAATAAACAAACATTAAAGTTAGATGTGATGAAGAATAAACAAGCATAAACAAAAAAGTGCAAACTATATATATTTAAGGTAGGGTCATATATTTGTTTTTGTCAACATAATGCTGCTTCAAGGGCAAAAATTATCAAGAAAGATACAATAAAAGTCACATGTGAAAGTTTCAGCAGAATACAGGGTCTACTTGTTGAGAAAACAGCGAGAAACATTATTTTCACACGAGTGTCAAATCCATCCACGTTTAGCGAGGTGACATTGGGTACCAACCGCATCTCTGGCTGCAGCATACATGAATGGACACCAACCCTAAGAAATGATTCATGCATGAATCGTTTCTCAGATTCAAATGTTTTTTGTGTGAAAAATTATCCAAACCATAGTATTTCAAAGGGAATCCTTTCAAAATTAACAAAAAATAAACAAACTTTTAAAAAACAAACAAGTTTCCATTTAAAACATTTTTTTAAAAATGCCAGAGGTTTCCCTACGGGTGGCGAACCCTTTGGCACAGATTTTTGCTTTTTTCCCAGAGTTAAAATATAAAAAACTCTAAAAATAAATAAATAAGTGAAAACAAAATGTTTTGGGTGTTATTTCTTCAAAATTAACCAAATGATCAAACACCTTTTAATCCAATACCAGTGAGCTCTTGTCTGGTCCGAAGACATTGATTCCATTCAGCTTTTCCCTCTTAGGAGTACCGTACTCAATCTCTAATCTCTTGATGCCTGTCATCAAACAACAAAAATCAAAACATTACTTGTATAAAAAATGCAACATTAACCCTAACCATTCCAACCCTTTAAATCCAACAGCATGTAGCGTTTGATTCTGTTGGACTGAGGACTGCACTAGTAACCTGAACATGCTTTAAACCAGATCAGGCAAACAACAGTAATCAGAGTCCACCAGCTTGGGTGACGAGTTATCACATGGCCTTCGACTTTGCTCAGAACTGGTTCCCTGGTTCCCTGCTAATGTGTGCTCAGCAGAAAAACTAGTTAGGCACCATTTTCTGCCAGAGCCTACGCCCTGTTCATGACAGAGCAATTGACTGCTGGACCACATTGCTCCACAAAATAGTAATAATAATAACAACAGTGTCTTCTTCTATAGCGCTCAAATCCATCTCTCAGTGGTGCTCAGACATTATTACCCCAGGTCACTGGGCCAATCATTGTATTCCTTAAACCATTTCAGCTCCGTTGGGAGTATACAGCCTGTGCTGCTGAATATATGGAGCACACCAAGCTAATTCAAGCACAAGAAACATCTCTAGGCCCTCACAGGTACCTATTTACCCCTGTGCAATGCATGCAAGTTGTATGATGTACCTACAAGGGTCTACAAGCCCAAATAGTGATTAACTTACTTGCATGATGGGCAAAAATAGAAGGCAGTTTGTCCTTCATCAGCTGATCGCGTCTGTCTGGTGTGGAAATGAAGTCCATAGTGACCGCACTTAGCACATGCCCCGAATCTGAAACCGACAATAAACAAAAATTAAAGTTAGATGTGATGAAGAATAAACAAGCATAAACAAAAAGTGCAAACTATATATATTTAAGGTAGGGTTATTTGTTTTTGTCAACATAATGCTGCTTCAAGGGCAAAAATTATCAAGAAAGATACAATAAAAGTCACATGTGAAAGTTTCAGCAGAATACAGGGGCTACTTGTTGAGAAAACAGCGAGAAACATTATTTTCACACGAGTGTCAAATCCATCCACGTTTAGCGAGGTGACATTGGGTACCAACCGCATCTCTGGCTGCAGCATACATGAATGGACACCAACCCTAAGAAATTATTCATGCATGAATCGTTTCTCAGATTCAAATGTTTTTGAGTGAAAATTATCCAAACCATAGTATTTCAAAGGGAATCCTTTCAAAATTAACAAAAATAAATAAACTTTTAAAAAACAAACACGTTTCCATTTAAAACATTTTAAAAAAATTGCCAGAGGTTTCCCTACGGGTGGCGAACCCTTTGGCACAGATTTTTGCTTTTTTCCCAGAGTTAAAATATAAAAAACTCTAAAAATAAATAAATAAGTGAAAACAAAATGTTTGGGGTGTTATTTCTTCAAAATTAACCAAATGATCAAACACCTTTTAATCCAACACCAGTGAGCTCTTGCCTGGTCCGAAGACATTGATTCCATTCAGCTTGTCCCTCTTAGGAGTACCGTACTCAATCTCTTGATGCCTGTCATCAAACAACAAAAATCAAAACATTACTTGTATAAAAAATGCAACCTTAACCCTAACCATTCCAACCCTTTAAATCCAACAGCATGTAGCGTTTGATTCTGTTGGATTGAGGACTGCACTAGTAACCTGAACATGCTTTAAACCAGATCAGGCAAACAGCAGTAATCAGAGTCCACCAGCTTGGGTGATGAGTTATCACATGGCCTTAGAATTTGCTCAGAACTGGTTCCCCTGGTTCCCTGCTAATGTGTGCTCGGCAGAAAAACTAGTTAGGCACCATTTTCTGCCAGAGCCTACGCCCTGTTCATGACAGAGCAATTGACTGCTGGACCACATTGCTCCACAAAATAATAATAATAACAACAGTGTCTTCTTCTATAGCGCTCAAATCCATCTCTCAGTGGTGCTCAGACATTATTACCCCAGGTCAATGGGCCATTCATTGTATTCCTTAAACCATCTCAGCTCCCTTGGGAGTATACAGCCTGTGCTGCTGAATATATGGAGCACACCAAGCTAATTCAAGCACAAGAAACACCTCTAGGCCCTCACAGGTACCTATTTACCCCTGTGCAATGCATGCAAGTTGTATGATGTACCTACAAGGGTCTACAAGCCAGAATAGTGATTAACTTACTTGCATGATGGGCAAAAATAGAAGGCAGTTTGTCCTTCATCAGCTGATTGCGTCTGTCTGGTGTGGAAATGAAGTCCATCGTGACCGCACATAGCACATGCCCTGAATCTGAAACCGACAATAAACAAAAATTAAAGTTAGATGTGATGAAGAAGAAACAAGCAA
Organism: Plazaster borealis; assembly: GCA_021014325.1. Taxonomy (NCBI): domain Eukaryota; kingdom Metazoa; phylum Echinodermata; class Asteroidea; order Forcipulatida; family Labidiasteridae; genus Plazaster; species Plazaster borealis. Next base: position 29,655 of record JAJGQC010000258.1, read on the forward strand.
AAACAAAAAAGTGCAAACTATATATATTTAAGGTAGGGTCATATATTTGTTTTTGTCAACATAATGCTGCTTCAAGGGCAAAAATTATCAAGAAAGATACAATAAAAGTCACATGTGAAAGTTTCAGCAGAATACAGGATCTACTTGTTGAGAAAACAGCGAGAAACATTATTTTCACACGAGTGTCAAATCCATCCACGTTTAGCGAGGTGACATTGGGTACCAACCTCATCTCTGGCTGCAGCATACATGAATGGACACCAACCCTAAGAAATGATTCATGCATGAATCGTTTCTCAGATTCAAATGTTTTTTGTGTGAAAATTATCCAAACCATACTATTTCAAAGGGAATCCTTTCAAAACTAACAAAAAAATAAATAAACTTTTAAAAAACAAACACGTTTCCATTTAAAACATTTTAAAAAAATTGCCAGAGGTTTCCCTACGGGTGGCGAACCCTTTGGCACAGATTTTTGCTTTTTTCCCAGAGTTAAAATATAAAAAACTCTAAAAATAAATAAATAAGTGAAAACAAAATGTTTTGGGTGTTATTTCTTCAAAATTAACCAAATGATCAAACACCTTTTAATCCAATACCAGTGAGCTCTTGCCTGGTCCGAAGACATTGATTCCATTCAGCTTGTCCCTCTTAGGAGTACCGTACTCAATCTCTTGATGCCTGTCATCAAACAACAAAAATCAAAACATTACTTGTATAAAAAATGCAACCTTAACCCTAACCATTCCAACCCTTTAAATCCAACAGCATGTAGCGTTTGATTCTGTTGGATTGAGGACTGCACTAGTAACCTGAACATGCTTTAAACCAGATCAGGCAAACAGCAGTAATCAGAGTCCACCAGCTTGGGTGATGAGTTATCACATGGCCTTCGACTTTGCTCAGAACTGGTTCCCCTGGTTCCCTGCTAATGTGTGCTCAGCAGAAAAACTAGTTAGGCACCATTTTCTGCCAGAGCCTACGCCCTGTTCATGACAGAGCAATTGACTGCTGGACCACATTGCTCCACAAATAATAATAATAACAACAGTGTCTTCTTCTATAGCACTCAAATCCATCTCTCAGTGGTGCTCAGACATTATTACCCCAGGTCAATGGGCCATTCATTGTATTCCTTAAACCATCTCAGCTCCCTTGGGAGTATACAGCCTGTGCTGCTGAATATATGGAGCACACCAAGCTAATTCAAGCACAAGAAACATCTCTAGGCCCTCACAGGTACCTATTTACCCCTGTGCAATGCATGCAAGTTTTTCGATGTACCTACAAGGGTCTACAAGCCAAAATAGTGATTAACTTACTTGCATGATGGGCAGAAATAGAGGGCAGTTTGTCCTTCATCAGCTGATCGCGTCTGTCTGGTGTGGAAATGAAGTCCTTCGTGACCGCACTCAGCACATGCCCCGAATCTGAAACCGACAATAAACAAAAATTAAAGTTAGATGTGATGAAGAAGAAACAAGCAAAAACAAAAAAGTGCAAACTATATATATTTAAGGTAGGGTCATATATTTGTTTTTGTCAACATAATGCTGCTTCAAGGGCAAAAATTATCAAGAAAGATACAATAAAAGTCACATGTGAAAGTTTCAGCAGAATACAGGGTCTACTTGTTGAGAAAACAGCAAGAAACATTATTTTCACACGAGTGTCAAATCCATCCATGTTTAGCGAGGTGACATTGGGTACCAACCGCATCTCTGGCTGCAGCATACATGAATGGACACCAACCCTAAGAAATGATTCATGCATGAATCGTTTCTCAGATTCAAATGTTTTTTTGTGTGAAAATTATCCAAACCATAGTATTTCAAAGGGAATCCTTTCAAAATTAACAAAAAATAAATAAACTTTTAAAAAACAAACACGTTTCCATTTAAAACATTTTAAAAAAATTGCCAGAGGTTTCCCTACGGGTGGCGAACCCTTTGGCACAGATTTTTGCTTTTTTCCCAGAGTTAAAATATAAAAAACTCTAAAAATAAATAAATAAGTGAAAACAAAATGTTTTGGGTGTTATTTCTTCAAAATTAACCAAATGATCAAACACCTTTTAATCCAATACCAGTGAGCTCTTGCCTGGTCCGAAGACATTGATTCCATTCAGCTTGTCCCTCTTAGGAGTACCGTACTCAATCTCTTGATGCCTGTCATCAAACAACAAAAAACAAAACATTACTTGTATAAAAAATGCAACCTTAACCCTAACCATTCCAACCCTTTAAATCCAACAGCATGTAGCGTTTGATTCTGTTGGATTGAGGACTGCACTAGTAACCTGAACATGCTTTAAACCAGATCAGGCAAACAGCAGTAATCAGAGTCCACCAGCTTGGGTGATGAGTTATCACATGGCCTTAGAATTTGCTCAGAACTGGTTCCCCTGGTTCCCTGCTAATGTGTGCTCGGCAGAAAAACTAGTTAGGCACCATTTTCTGCCAGAGCCTACGCCCTGTTCATGACAGAGCAATTAACTGCTGGACCACATTGCTCCACAAAATAATAATAATAACAACAGTGTCTTCTTCTATAGCGCTCAAATCCATCTCTCAGTGGTGCTCAGACATTATTACCCCAGGTCAATGGGCCATTCATTGTATTCCTTAAACCATCTCAGCTCCCTTGGGAGTATACAGCCTGTGCTGCTGAATATATGGAGCACACCAAGCTAATTCAAGCACAAGAAACATCTCTAGGCCCTCACAGGTACCTATTTACCCCTGTGCAATGCATGCAAGTTGTATGATGTACCTACAAGGGTCTACAAGCCAGAATAGTGATTAACTTACTTGCATGATGGGCAAAAATAGAAGGCAGTTTGTCCTTCATCAGCTGATCGCGTCTGTCTGGTGTGGAAATGAAGTCCATCGTGACCGCACATAGCACATGCCCTGAATCTGAAACCGACAATAAACAAAAATTAAAGTTAGATGTGATGAAGAATAAACAAGCAAAAACAAAAAAGTGCAAACTATATATATTTAAGGTAGGGTCATATATTTGTTTTTGTCAACATAATGCTGCTTCAACGGCAAAAATTATCAAGAAAGATACAATAAAAGTCACATGTGAAAGTTTCAGCAGAATACAGGGTCTACTTGTTGAGAAAAAAACGAGAAACAGTATTTTCACACGAGTGTCAAATCCATCCACGTTTAGCGAGGTGACATTGGGTACCAACCTCATCTCTGGCTGCAGCATACATGAATGGACACCAACCCTAAGAAATGATTCATGCATGAATCGTTTCTCAGATTCAAATGTTTTTTGTGTGAAAATTATCCAAACCATAGTATATCAAAGGGAATCCTCTCAATATTAACAAAAGAAATACATTTCCATTTAAAACATTTTTTAAAAATTGGCCAGAGGTTTCCCTATGGGTGGCGAACCCTTTGGCACAAATTTTTGCTTTGTTTCCCAGAGTTAAAATATAAAAATTTAAAACCTCTGAAATAAAATAAACAAGTAAAAACAAAATGTTTGGGGGGTTATTTCTTCAAAGTTGACCAAATGACAAATCACCTTTTAATTCAATAGAAAAGTTGTGAATTTTCCTGTTTAATTTTAATTGAACATTTATTTTTTTATTAGCCAGGGATTAGTGGTGAACCCTTTTCACTGATTTTGTTTTCATTTTTGGTTCAGGAATCAGAGTTAATTATAAAAAATTAAACCTCTGGAACAAAAAACCCCAACAAAACTAAATGTTTTTGGTATTTTTCCTTTCAAAATTAACCAAAAGATAAATCAACTTAAAAAAGAAAGGGAAAAAAAGCACATTTCCATTTAAAACATTTAAAAAAAAAAAATGCCAGAGGTTTTCCTATGGGCTGCAAACCCTTTGGCACAATTTTTCTCTTTTTATTCCCAGAGTTAAAATATAAAAATTTAAAACCACTGAAATAAAATAAACAAGTAAAAACAAAATGTTTTGGGGGGTTATTTCTTCAGAACTGACCAAATGATAAATCACCTTTTAATCCAATAGAAAAGTTGTGAATTTTCCTGTTTAATTAGGCCTAATTGAATTTTTTTTAAACTAGGGGTGGTGAACCCTTTTCACTGATTTTGTTTTCATTTTTCGTTCAGGAATCGGAGTTAAATATAAAATATTAAACCTCTGGAACAAAAACAATTCTTTTAAAATGTTTTCGGTATTTTTCCTTTCAAAATTAACCAAAAGATAAATCAACTTAAAAAGAGAAAAAAAAGCACATTTCCATTTAAGACATTTTTAAAAATTGGCCAGAGGTTTCCCTACGGGTGGCGAACCCTTTGGCACAGATTTTTGCTTTCTTTCCCAGAGTTAAAATATAAAAATTTAAAACCTCTGAAATAAAATAAACAAGTAAAAACAAAATGTTTTGGGGGTTATTTCTTCAAAGTTGACCAACAAATCACCTTTTAATCCAATAGAAAAGTTGTGAATTTTCCTGTTTAATTAATTGAACATTTATTTTTTTTATTAGCCAGGGGTTAGTGGTGAACCCTTTTCACTGATTTTGTTTTCATTTTTCGTTCAGGAATCAGAGTTAATTATAAAAAATTAAACCTCTGGAACAAAAACCCAACAAAACTAAATGTTTTTGGTATTTTTCCTTTCAAAATTAACCAAAAGATAAATCAACTTAAAAAAGAAAGGGAAAAAAAGCACATTTCCATTTAAAACATTTTTAAAAAATTGGCCAGAGGTTTCCCTGTGGGATGCAAACCCTTTGGCACAAATTTTCTCTTTTTATTCCCAGAGTTAAAATATAAAAATTTAAAACCACTGAATTAAAATAAACCAGTAAAAACAAAATGTTTTGGGGGTTATTTCTTCAGAACTGACCAAATGATAAATCACCTTTTAATCCAATAGAAAAGTTGTGAATTTTCCTGTTTAATTAATTGAACATTTTTTTTAAATTAGCCAGGGGTTACCCTAGGGGTGGTGAACCCTTTTCACTGATTTTTTTTTTCATTTTTCGTTCAGGAATCGGAGTTAAATATAAAATATTAAACCTCTGGAACAAAAACAATTTTTTAAAAATGTTTTCGGTATTTTTCCTTTCAAAATTAACCAAAAGATAAATCAACTTAAAAAGAGAAAAAAAAGCACATTTCCATTTAAGACATTTTTAAAAATTGGCCAGAGGTTTCCCTACGGGTGGCGAACCCTTTGGCACAGATTTTTGCTTTCTTTCCCAGAGTTAAAATATAAAAATTTAAAACCTCTGAAATAAAATAAACAAGTAAAAACAAAATGTTTTGGGGGGTTATTTCTTCAAAATTAAGCAAATGATAAATCACCTTTTAATCCAATAGAAAAGTTGTGAATTTTCCTGTTTAATTGAACAATTTTTTTAAATTGGCCAGGGGTTACCCTAGGGGTGGTGAATTTTTTCCCCTCAATTTTTTCGTTCAGAGTTAAATATAAAATATTAAACTTCGAACCAAAAAACAAACAAAATTAAATGTTTTGGGGGTTATTTTCCTCAAAAGAAAACCATATGATCAATTAGGCATAGGCCTACCTTTAAAAACAATTGTTTTTAAACTTCATTTTTAACAATTCATAAAATTGGCCAGGCTGCCAGAGGTTCCCCCATTTGTGGTGAACCTTTTCACTGATTTGGGGCATTTTCCATTCAGAGTTAAATATAAAATATCAAACCTCTGAAATTGGGGGGGGGGGGGGGTATTTTCTTCAAAATTAACCAAATAATGTATCACTTTAAATCTAAAAGAAATATTCACTTTTCCCATTTCAAACAGTTGTAAGAATTGGCTAGAGGTCAACAGATTAGATTGGTTTGTTAAAATAAATGTGAGGGAAAAAGAAATATACATTATCTTTGACAAGGTTAACAGAATTTCGGCCAAAAATTGTTTTCTTGCAAATTAAACAAATTTTTGCCCTGGTCTTGGCCTTGGTGCTCCATCAAAAGTTTTCCATGGACTTTAATATTTTCCAATGGAAGTGCCCTTTGCAAAACTTAAAAGGCCTTGCAATCTCAAAGATGAAATTCCGGGCCTGGATGTCCACTTATTATTGGTGTATCAAAAGTTGCGTGGATTAACAAACACATCCACACAAAACAATGTTTCCATGAGTAATACATGCAAAGTACAAAAACAGTTTACCACTTCTTTCTTTCTTTTTAGAACTGGTCTAAAAAGAAAATTAACATGCATTTTCAAGGTATTATAACAGTACGGGACTGGTGTAGGCAGGCAGGCAAAAAAATTAAACAACCCAGAATAAAATGATTCAAAAACACGTTTTCTGAATAAGCAGGAAATAAAATGCGGAGACCTAAAATTTCTGTCAACATCGGCGATGAAACATAAAAGATTTGGACATTTCCTATCATTAATAGTAATACTCCATGTTTTACTCACCAGTGGTCCAAGGTCTTTCTGGCTGATATGACGACCTTCTAGGTTCTTCTGGAGTTGAGACGCAATACAACAGTAGGAATGATAGACCACACCATGTATAATGCAGCTATAATTATATGAGAAGAAAGAAAAGCGGTGAGTTTTCATTATAATTCAAAAATCTGCTGATCTCAGTCTGCGGGTTTTTTTCTGACCAAAAAAACAGTGCACATCCTTGACATAATCAGTCACAGAAAATAGGCTTAGCAGGCTGAGAGGCAACGTGGCATTTACATAAATCAGAGTCAAAGTCATTTTGCAATTATATAATTAATAATCAACTTTGGTGTGATCAGCTATCCTGCCTCAGTGCCTCCCCCTCTGGACGTTCCGACCACGCCTAACCCTAACCATGCCCTAACGCACGACAAGTCAAGGCTACATTTTATTCGACCACACACAACTTTACAAGTCTCGGTTTCAACAAGATATATAATTTTCACAAACTTACTTTTTGCATCCACTTCATATGGACATGTCTTCATGTCATACTACCGTTCCATTCTCAGGAAACGGTAAGATGGAGCATGGATGGAGCCAGATTGCGGGCAAAATTCTCTCGAAGAAGCAAGCTCCGTCTCCTTCCACGCTTTCCAGAATTTCGAGTCGGGCGTGGCCTTCGCGCGCATGTGCTACGCACGTGATTTGCCAAAAGGATAGGCTGGTTTCCCTGATTAATGTGTTTTGACAGACTACATGTCGTTCAGGTCTCAGACTCATGCCGTGACGAAAAATAAACTTTGTACCAGTCCGTTTTGCATTTGTCAGTTGTTTAACTCGTTGTAAAAAAAAATAGAAAATCATAGCGCAACTTGTAAAAGTAAAGATATATGTAGTTTCCTTTAAGTTTTGTAAGTTTAAATTCAATTTTCATTAGTTAAGTGACGACTCAAACCGTAAAATTAAAACGAAAAAACAACGCATGGAAAACAACTTGATTCTGACAACTTTAATGTGGCGCCCTCTAGAGTTGAAAAGTAGGTAGATGCAAAACAAAACAAGTTATATAACGCTCACGTGGATTTAAGAAACTGACAGGTGAGAGAAGAAAATGATCGTTTTAATAATAAAATCTATATTTTGTTTTCCTTTTCTTTTAATTATTGTACAAATGTCTCTGTTATATCTGCACAACAAGTACGTGTTTTATTGTAGCTCCATATCATTGAGATATACATGTAAACAAAGTGCTGCCAATTTGTTGTCCATGATTTAATTATATTCGTTTGATCATTTCATGATTTTATGGCAGAAATCCACGGCTAGTATTAGTTAATACTACAGCCATGGAATAAATTATGCATGTTTTTTGTTTAAAGTCTGGACCTTTTACATGCATGACGTGTAGTTGAAACAAAATATTTTAATTGTGACCTTCAAGAATTTTAGGAAAGTTCCATCCAAATCTTAAAATGTGTTTTTAGTTGCAAATAATCATACACCAGCCGACGGCGTAACCAGTGTTGGTGGCGGGGATGTAACCCCACAATATTTCAGTGCAATTTCCCCAGGTCCCCCCATTAAAAATCCAGATATATGTGGTGTCCTAAAAAAGAACATTTGAAATGTACACAATCGCACCATTATCACAAAATTGGCCTTTCATAATTATTGGCAATATGCATAGGCCCCTATAAATTTAATTAAAATATTTAAAGAAATTTAAGTTAAGTTGAAAAAAGAGACAAAAAGTACACGTACATAGGTTTTTTTAAAAACCCAAAACCAAGTTTTGTAAGATAGCATACTCTTAATTAGTTGCGATAATCGTAACCCTCCTCCCGACGGTCGGAACGACCGGAGGGTTACGAGTTGGATTATGGCAAAAGGGTGCGAAATGTGAAATGTGATTTTTTTTTTGAGACTTGTGACCAGATTTGCCCAATTTTTACCACTTTCAAAAATCATGACCCACATTCCAAGAACAAGGATGTGATCTTGAATGTGTAATGAATCCATTCATAACACTCAAAACATCATTGAAAAAATATTTAGAAGAAAAAAAAGACAAAAACTTACCAGAGACTGAGTGAACATGGTGAAGTGCCAAGCGTAGACGAGACGAATACCAGACCACTCTGGATGATGATTTAAACCATGCACTTTTTGACCAATCAGCGGGGTGGAGCCTTCGGCTGTAGCAGAATCATCATCCAGAGTAGTCTGGTTCGTCTGGTCTACGCTTGGCATTTCACTCGGTCTCTGGTAAGTTTTTGTCTTTTTTTCCTTCTAAATATTTTTTCAATGATGTTTTGAGTGTTATGAATGGATTCATTACACATTCAAGATCACATCCGTGTTCTTGGAATGTGGGTCATGATTTTTGAAAGTGGTAAAAATTGGGCAAATCTGGTCACAAGTCTCGAAAAAAAAAATCACATTTCACATTTCGCACCCTTTTGCCATAGTCCAACTCGTAACCCTCCGGTCGTTCCGACCGTCGGGAGAGGGTTACGATTATCGCAACTAACTCCTAATGACCAGGAATGGTATTACAAGTCAGACAGTGCGGCCTTTCAGTCAGGACCATGTAATGTTTCAATCATCATAGTTCCTCAAAGACTTGGTTCAAATTCTTGCAACTTGGTGTACAATCATAGAATCAATTTTACTTTTATAAACTCATCTTCTGTAAAGAGTAACAGTCAAAAGTTGTTTGTGAATCAGGTAACATTATTAAACATCAATGGCCAATCACAAGCGATCTCTTCACTGGTTCCATAAAGGCCTCTGTCTCCATGACAACCTGTCCCTCCTTGCCGTCGTGAAGGGCAGCCAGGAGTTCCGAGCTGTCTTCATTCTGGACCCATTCTTCGCCAATTCCAGCAACATTGGAATAAACAGATGGCGCTTTCTGCTGGAGCCACTACGAGATCTTGATGACGGGTTTAAACAACTTGGGAGCAGGTGATGAGTTTTGTGTCTGAAGGACAGACAGATTTGACTGGATGAGATGGGGAAGGAGGGAAAGAAGGGGGAAGGGGGTGGGGGGACAGGGATGGATAGCAAAATAGCAAAGTGAATTAAAGCTGTATTATACAGGATAGGTAGAGCTGACAAAATAGTCGCAGAGTGTGTCAGGAGAAAATAGTGGAAAACAATGCACAATTTTCAGCAGGTAAACGTACTGTCCTTTGGTTGTAACGAAATCAGCTGTTGCGTTTGTTTAGGTTTTTCAGATACAGTTTTCTCAAGTATGACTTCATTTTAGAAGGGAAATATTTCACAGAAAAAGTGGTTCTTGTATGAACTTCATAATCGACAAGCTTTCAGACTAAAATTAAACAGTGATGTTTTTTGTCCTTACAAATCCAGTACAATACCTTTAACTGATCACAAACCAGATGCAGGTTTTGGGGTGTATGTAGATTCCTATGGGAAGGGCTCAATGAGATATTTTCCAACTATTCGTTTGTTACTATTATTATTATTAGATATGCGGCCACGACAATAAAACAGAAAAATACAAAGCAAGAAACATAGCCCTAGCCCACGAAACATAGCAAAGTACTCAAAAGATGATGACAGGAGTGCAGCTAGACGAGCATGGAGAACAGCAGAGTTATTATCATGGAGAACATGACAAAATTAGTGTATGAAGGGAGCATGCAAGTACAGGAAGTCAATGTGAGGAAGAACACAAGAAAATTGCCCATCAAAACGACCAAACAGATGCGGGTCAGGGACAACAAAAGTAAACTAAATTACTGTTGCTCAGAAGCATGTTATCCCATACGATAACTTGTCGTCGTGTCTATGTCTTCAACAATTTGTTTTGACAATTCTGTATTATATTTCCTTTGCTGTAGGCTGTACGTTCTAAGAGGAAAACCCAGTGAGGTCTTCCCCAATTAGCTCTTCACCCAGTGGAAGGTGACTCGATTGACCTTTGAGAGTGACACCGAGCCCTATGCAGTGAAAAGAGATCACCTCAAACAAACGGTGGCAGAGAAACACGGCGTGGAGGTCATCCAGAAAATATCTCACACTTTCTACCACCCCCAGAGGTGAGCACCAGGCTGATGGGCAGCCCTTTGTGGTAACTGTGGTGTTTTAACCACTTCATGTCGGTATTTTAAAAAGATTCCGCTGTAAGTCTGTCCAAAAGTTTGCATCTCAAGACGTTATCCAGCGCGAAGTGGTTAATCTCACAAACTTACAAACCCACCACACAAAGTCACCTCAGACTCACCACAAACTCATAACAATCCTTCCTCAAACCAACCACAAACCAAACACAAACTATAGACCAAGTGCATAAATCCACCTCGAACCTACAAAACTTGGCTCAATCAAACCCATTACAGCCCTGTTTTAAACCTGCCAAAAAACCCTCCACAAACCCACCTTGAACCCACCACAAACTTAGCTTAACCTGTCGCGAACCTAACTCATCTCAACACATCCCAAACTCAGCCCATCTCAAGCCCATCACAACCCCTGCCCCTCCTCAGAAACACTGTCCAAACTTGGATACAAATGCTTCTAAACCACTGTGACTTTTTTTCTTCAAAGCTCTGTATATCAGTACAGTTGTACAGTTTCATTCTTGGACCCGTTCAGGACCAGTATTTGCTTTAGACTTAGACTTGACCTTCATGACTCATAACTCAGACCTAAGATTCGACTCAACTGACTCGGGGCGAACTCATCCTCAACACTGGGGACTCAGACGCGTGGATTGAAAAATTCAAATAATACAAGACTGAGGATAAGAATATGCAAATGAGGACCTTAAAGTAACCCCTCCAGCTCGATGGTCTAACTTTTTTGGGTTAAACCCGATTCAGTCTAGCTTTAGGACCATTCAGACACACAGTGTTTAACTCTATTGAGTTGAACCATGAATTCAACGGAATCTTAAGTCACTCCTTGGTTATTAATGCAGTGTAATTAAAGCAAATGGAGGGAAGCCACCTTTGACCTATCAACGGCTTCTTACAGTCTTATCAAAGATGACTCCGCCAAGACATGCAGCCTGAGCCAGCTGTTAGTAAAGAGTGCATCGGTGGTAAGTCGATTGCAGTAAACAATTTTTCTATGAGGTCGTTCAGACACAGTTCTTAAGTCGGTTTAAACTAATGGTTCAACTCGATCGAGTTCAACTCTTTGTGTCTGAACAGTTCTAAAGTTAGACCGAATCGAGTTTGACCCGGAAAAATTAGACCGTCGAGCTGGAGGGTTTATCTTTAAACCGCTTTGGGTTTATCTTTTAGCACGGTGTGTGGACAGATTAAAAATGACCATGTAGTGACTGCTCCTTTAACTTCATATTCTAAATAAAACAAACGACCAATCAACACAGACCAGAGAAGAGTAACTGGTACCCTGCAAGCTACAGGAATGTATATAGTTTTTCGCTGGTTTGTGAACATGTGTGTTATGACGGCAGCCTTTGTTTTCCTGTCGCAGTTTTACATGGATCCATCATCTGGCTCATCATGCTGTCGCTTGCTTCTTGACCAGGGGGGACCTCTGGATCAGCTGGGAGGAGGGGCAGAAGGCAAGTTATGTTTCCACCCAATTCACCTGACATCATTACCCATGATAAATATTGGGAGGCGGAGGGGCCCATATCATTACATACAGCTTGACTCCCAAAATGGCAGACCATTGGTAGGTATAGCCGTATGTTACATCAGTGCAAGGGGTTTATATTTTGTAAATGACTACAATTACTCATTAAAAGTTTATGTGATTAAATCAAGCTGTGTGTGCTCAGCATTGAGTTGATTGAATTTTGACCCTCCTACTGTCTGACCATTCACTGTGGTTTTCAATGATAGATAAACTATGCCAGCCTGTTATATAACATCATGAGGTGAATGCATCTACAAAGTACACAGTCAACCCTCCTACTGCTGTGTGAACATTCAATATCATCCACTGTGGTTTTGAATGATAGATACACTTTGCCAGCCTGTAATGTGATATCATGTGGTGAATGCATCTACAAAATACACAGTCAACCCTCCTACTGTCTGACCATTCAATATCATCCACTGTGGTTTTGAATGAAAGATAAACTATGCCAGCCTGCAATATGTGACATTTGGTGAATGCATCTACAAAGTACACAGTCAACCCTCCTACTGTGTGAACATTTAATATCATCCACTGCGATTTTGGATGATAGATCAACTTTGCCAGCCTGTAATATGATATCGCTTTTGATGAATGCATCTACACAGTACACAGTCAACCCTATAACAAAAGAGACAAAAGGGCAACAGTTCCTCATAGAAAAAAACATTGTGGCCAATGGTTGCTGTCACAAAGAGTTGAACAAAAGAGGGTCCTTGATTGCAGGTGTTTACACACTTGTGTTAGGGTGTGTTTGTATAAATGTAACACTCTTATGATATTTTACCTGGGATGGGCATACTGGATATCCTTTCATCGATGCCATCATGATTCAGCTCAAGCAGGAAGGATGGATCAATCGTCTGGCTCATCATGCTGTCGCTTGCTTCTTGACCAGGGGGGACCTCTTGATCAGCTGGGAGGATGAGCAGAAGGCAAGTTATGTTTCCACCCAATTTACCTGACATCATTACCCATGATAAATATTGGGAGGCGGACGGGCCCCATAGAGTTTGACTCCCAAAATGGCAGACCATTGGTAGGTATAGCCTTATGTTACATCAGTGCAAGGGGTTTATATTTTGTAAATGACTACAATTACTCATTAAAAGTTTATGTGATTAAATCAAGCTGTGTGTCTAAAGTCTCAGCATTGAGTTGATTGAATTTTGACCCTCCTACTGTCTGAACAAACAATATCATCCACTGTGATTTTGAATGATAGATAAACTATGCCAGCCTGCTACTTGATATCATGTGGTGAATGCATCTACAGAGTACACAGTCAACCCTCCTACTGTGTGAACATTCAATATCATCCACTCTGGTTTTGAATGATAGATACACTTTGCCAGCCTACTATGTGATATCATGTGGTGAATGCATCTACACAGTACACAGTCAACCCCATATCAAAAGGGACAAAAGGTCCACGGTTGCTTTCACAAAGAAAAACATTGTGGTCCACAGTTGCTGTCACAAAGAGTTGAACAAAAGACGGTCCACGATTGCAGGTGTTTACACACTTGTGTGTGTACGGATTTTTATATAAATGTTACTCTCTTATGATATTTTACCTGACAGGGTCATACTGGATATCCTTTCATTGATGCCATCATGATTCAGCTCAAGCAGGAAGGATGGATCCATCATCTGGTTCATCATGCTGTCGCTTGCTTCTTGACCAGGGGGGACCTCTGGATCAGCTGGGAGGAGGGGCAGAAGGCAAGTTATGTTTCCACCCAATTCACCTGACATCATTACCCATGATAAATATTGGGAGGCGGAGGGGCCCCATATCATTACATACAGCTTGACTCCCAAAATGGCAGACAATTGGTAGGTATAGCCGTATGTTACATCAGTGCAAGGGGTTTATATTTTGTAAATGACTACAATTACTCATTAAAAGTTTATGTGATTAAATCAAGCTGTGTGTGCTCGGCATTGAGTTGATTGAATATTGACCCTCCTACTGTCTGACCATTCGATATCATCCACTGTGGTTTTCAATGATAAATAAACTATGTCAGCCTGCTATATGATATCATGTAGTGAATGCATCTACAAAGTACACAGTCAACCCTCCTACTGTTGTGTGAACATTCAATATCATCCACTGTGGTTTTGAATGATAGATACACTTTGCCAGCCTGTAATGTGATATCATGTGGTGAATGTATCTACAAAATACACAGTCAACCCTCCTACTGTCTGACCATTCAATATCATCCACTGTGGTTTTGAATGAAAGATAAACTATGCCAGCCTGCATTATGATACCATTTGGTGAATGCATCTACAAAGTACACAGTCAACCCTCCTACTGTGTGAACTTAATGTCATCCACTGTGGTTTTGAATGATAGATAAACCTAGCCAGCCTGCAATAGGATATCATTTTGTGAATGCATCTACACAAAACACAGTCAACCCTATAAAAAAAGAGACAAACGGGCAACGGTTCCTCATAGAGAAAGACATTGTGGCCCACGGTTGTTGTCACAAAGAGTTGAACAAAAGAGGGTCCATGATTGCAGGTGTTTACACACTTGCGTGTGTACAGATGTGTTTGTATTAATGTTACACTCTTATGATATTTTACCTGACAGGGTCATACTGGATATCCGTTCATCGATGCCATCTTGATTCAGCTCAAGCAGGAAGGATGGATCCATCATCTGGCTCATCATGCTGTCGCTTGCTTCTTGACCAGGGGGACCTCTGGATCAGCTGGGAGTAGGGGCAGAAGGCAAGTTATGTTTCCACCCAACCTGACATCATTACCCATGATAAATATTGGGAGGCGGACGGGCCCCATATCATTACATACAGTTTGACTCCCAAAATGGCAGACCATTGGTAGGTATATAGGTATAGCCGTATGTTACATCAGTGCAAGGGGTTTATATTTTGTAAATGACTTCAATTGTGGCGTATCGTGGCCTAGCGGTTAAGAGCACCAAACTCAAGCTCTGTTGCTTCTGTTCAGCAGAGTGTGGGTTCGAGTCCCGGTCGTGGCACTTGTGTCCTTAAGCAAGACACTTGACCATTATTGCTTCATCCTTCGGATGGGACGTTAAGCCGTAGGCCCCGTGTGTACCATCCATGCACGTAAAAGACCCCAGTACACACTTGTCGCTAAGAGAAGGGGTTCGCCCCGGTGTGTTTGGCAGTGCGTTTATCTTCAATCATTTGAAGGCTGCACTCAAAAGGAAGAAGAAGAAGAATTACTCATTAAAAGTTTATGTGATTAAATCAAGCTGTGTGTGTAAAGTCTCAGCATTGAGTTGATTGAATTTTGACCCTCCTACTGTCTGACCATTCACTTTGGTTTTCAATGATAGATAAACTATGCCAGCCTGCTATATGATATCATGTGGTGAATGCATCTACAAAGTACACAGTCAACCCTCCTACTGTTGTGTGAACATTCAATATCATCCACTGTGGTTTTGAATGATAGATACACTTTGCCAGCCTGTAATGTGATATCATGTGGTAAATGCATCTACAAAATACACAGTCAACCCTCCTACTGTCTGACCATTCAATATCATCCACTGTGGTTTTGAATGAAAGATAAACTATGCCAGCCTGCAACATGATACCATTTGGTGAATGCATCTACACAGTACACAGTCAACCCTCCTACTGTGTGAACTCAATATCATCCACTGTGATTTTGTATGATAGATAAACTATGCCAGCCTGCAATATGATATCATGGGATGAATGCATCTACACACTACACAGTCAACCCTCCTACTGTATGAACATTCAGAATCATCCACTGCGGTTTGCAGATCAACTTTGCCAGCCTGCAATATGATTTCACTTTTGATGAATGCATCTACACAGTACATAGTCAACCCTATAAAAAAAGAGACAAAAGGGCAACGGTTCCTCATAAAGAAAAACATTGTGGCCAACGGTTGCTGTCACAAAGAGTTGAACAAAAGAGGGTCCATGATTGCAGGTGTTTACACACTTGTGTTAGGGTGGGTCCACATTCATACCGTGGACCTATAACAAAAGGGATAATAGGTCCACGGTTGCTACACAAAGGAAATCATTGTGTCCATGGTTGCTATCACAAAGAGTTGAACAAAGGAGGGTCCATGATTGCTGGTGTTTACACACGTGTGTGTATTTGTATAAATGTTACACTCTTATGATATTTTACTTGACAGGGTCATACTGGATATCCTTTCATCGATGCCATCATGATTCAGCTCAAGCAGGAAGGATGGATCCATCATCTGGCTCATCATGCTGTCACTTGCTTCTTAACCAGGGGGGCCTCTGGATCAGCTGGGAGGAGGGGCAGAAGGCAAGTTATGTTTCCACCCAATTCACCTGACATCATTACCCATGATAAACATTGGGAGGCGGAGGGGCCCCACATCA
The DNA here is from genome assembly GCA_021014325.1 of Plazaster borealis. Classification (NCBI taxonomy): domain Eukaryota; kingdom Metazoa; phylum Echinodermata; class Asteroidea; order Forcipulatida; family Labidiasteridae; genus Plazaster; species Plazaster borealis. The sequence goes on from JAJGQC010000258.1 coordinate 46,094, forward strand.
TTACATACAGCTTGACTCCCAAAATGACAGACCATTGGTAGGTATAGCCGTATGTTACATCAGTGCAAGGGGTTTATATTTTGTAAATGACTACAATTACTCGTTAAAAGTTTATGTGATTAAATCAAGCTGTGTGTGTAAAGTCTCAGCATTGAGTTGATTGAATTTGTACCTTCCTACTGTCTGACCATTCACTGTGGTTTTCAATGATAGATAAACTATGTCAGCCTGCTATATGATATCATGTGGTGAATGCATCTACAAAGTACACAGTCAACCCTCCTACTGTTGTGTGAACATTCAATATCATCCACTGTGGTTTTGAATGATAGATACACTTTGCCAGCCTGTAATGTGATATCATGTGGTGAATGTATCTACAAAATACACAGTCAACCCTCCTACTGTCTGACCATTCAATATCATCCACTGTGGTTTTGAATAAAAGATAAACTATGCCAGCCTGCAACATGATACCATTTGGTGAATGCATCTACACAGTACACAGTCAACCCTCCTACAGTTGTGTGAACATTCAATATCATCCACTGTGGTTTTGAATGATAGATACACTTTGCCAGCCTGTAATGTGATATCATGTGGTGAATGCATCTCCAAAATACACAGTCAACCGTCCTGCTGTCTGACCATTCAATATCATCCACTGTGGTTTTCAATGATAAATAAACTTTGCCAGCCTGCAATATGATGTGGTGAATGCATCAACAAAGTACACAGTCAACCCTCCTACTGTGTGAACATTCAATATCATCCACTGTGGTTTTTGAATGATAGATAAATTATGCCATTCTGCAATACCTTATATCATTTGGTGAATGCATCTACACAGTACACAGTCAACCCTCCTACTGTGTGAACATTCAATATCATCCACTGTGGTTTTGATTGATAGATCGACTTTGCTAGCCTATTATGTTTTTCGAGATTATGTCTATTATGTTTTTATCTTTTTCAAGAAGTGTATTGTGATTAATTTCATGTAACTGTTTTTAGCGCCTTTGAACAATTTTTGTTGATTTTGGCGCTATTTAAATGTTTTCTGATTGATTGATTGATTGATATGTGATATCATGTGATGAATGCATCTACACAGTACACAGTCAACCCTCCTACTGTGTGAACATTCAATATCACCCACTGTGGTTTTGAATGATAGATCAACTTTGCAAGTCTATTATGTGTTATCATGTGGTGAATGCATCTACACAGTACACAGTTAACCCTCCTACTGTGTGAACATTCAATATCATCCACTGTGGTTTTGAATGATAGATCAACTTTGCCAGTCTATTATGTGATATCATGTGATGAATGCATCTACACAGTACACAGTCAACCCTCCTACTGTGTGAACATTCAATATCATCCACTGTGGTTTTGAATGATAGATACACTTTGCCAGCCTACTATGTGATATCATGTGGTGAATGCATCTACAAAGTACACAGTCAACCCTCCTACTGTTGTGTGAACATTCAATATCATCCACTGTGGCTTTGAATGATAGATACACTTTGCCAGCCTGTAATGTGATATCATGTGGTGAATGCATCTACAAAATACACAGTCAACCCTCCTACTGTCTGTCCATTCAATATAATCCACTGTGGTTTTGAATGAAAGATAAACTATGCCAGCCTGCAACATGATACCATTTAGTGAATGCATCAACACAGTACACAGTCAACCCTCCTACTGTTGTGTGAACATTCAATATCATCCACTGTGGTTTTGAATGATAGATACACTTTGCCAGCCTGTAATGTGATATCATGTGGTGAATGCATCTCCAAAATACACAGTCAACCCTCCTACTGTCTGACCGTTCAATATCATCCACTGTGGTTTTCAATGATAAATAAACTTTGCCAGCCTGCAATATGATGTGGTGAATGCATCTACAAAGTACACAGTCAACCCTCCTACTGTGTGAACATTCAATATCATCCACTGTGGTTTTTGAATGATAGATAAACTATGCCATTCTGTAATACCTTATATCATTTGGTGAATGCATCTACACAGTACACAGTCAACCCTCCTACTGTGTGAACATTCAATATCATCCACTGTGGTTTTGAATGATAGATCAACTTTGCCAGCCTACTATGTTTTTCAAGATTATGTCTATTATGTTTTTATTTTTTTCAAGAAGTGTATTGTAATTAATTTCATGTAACTGTCTTTAGCGCCTTTGAACAATTTTTATTGATTTTGGCGCTATTTAAATGTTTTCTGATTGATTGATTGATTGATATGTGATATCATGTGATGAATGCATCTACACAGTACACAGTCAACCCTCCTACTGTGTGCATCTACACAGTACACAGTCAACCCTCCTACTGTGTGAACATTCAATATCACCCACTGTGGTTTTGAATGATAGATCAACTTTGCAAGTCTATTATGTGATATCATGTGGTGAATGCATCTACACAGTACACAGTTAACCCTCCTACTGTGTGAACATTCAATATCATCCACTGTGGTTTTGAATGATAGATCAACTTTGCCAGTCTATTATGTGATATCATGTGGTGAATGCATCTACACAGTACACAGTCAACCCTCCTACTGTCCGACCACTCAATATCATTCACTGTGGTTTATGATAGCTAAACTTTGCAAGCCTGCTATGTGATATCATGTGATGAATGCATCTACACAGTACACAGTCAACCCTCCTACTGTGTGAACATTCAATATCATCTACTGTGGTTTATGATAGCTTAACTTTGCAAGCCTGCAATGTGATATCATGTGATGAATGCATCTACACAGTACACAGTCAACCCTCCTACTGTGTGAACATTCAATATCATCCACTCTGGTTTTGAATGATAGATACACTTTGCCAGCCTACTATGTGATATCATGTGGTGAATGCATCAACACAGTACACAGTCAACCCTCCTACTGTGTGAACATTCAATATCATCCACTGTGGTTTTCAATGATAGATCAACTTTGCCAGTCTATTATGTGATATCATGTGGTGAATGCATCTACACAGTACAAAGTCAACCCTCCTACTGTGTGAACATTCAATATCATCCACTGTGGTTTTGAATGATAGATCAACTTTGCCAGTCTATTATGTGATATCATGTGGTGAATGCATCTACACAGTACACAGTCAACCCTCCTACCGTGTGAACATTCAATATCATCCACTGTGGTTTTGAATGATAGATCAATTTTGCCAGTCTATTATGTGATATCATGTGGTGAATGCATCTACACAGTACACAGTCAACCCTCCTACTGTGTGAACATTCAATATCATCCACTGTGGTTTTGAATGATAGATCAACTTTGCCAGCCTATTATGTGATATCATGTGGTGAATGCATTTACACAGTACACAGTCAACCCTCCTTCTGTCCGACCACTCAATATCATTCACTGTGGTTTATGATAGCTAAACTTTGCAAGCCTGCTATGTGATATCATGTGATGAATGCATCTACACAGTACACAGTCAACCCTCCTACTGTGTGAACATTCAATATCATCTACTGTGGTTTATGATAGCTTAACTTTGCAAGCCTGCAATGTGATATCTTGTGGTGAATGCATCGACACAGTATACAGTCAGCCCTCCTACTGTCTGACCATAACATTAAAAAACGATCAAATATTTCCCAGGGTGGAAGCCAACATTGTTTTCAGTCATTTTAAATAGGTTGCCTCATTAGTCAGGATCGTCTACACGAGGTCTCATGAGGGCAGTATACAACTCCTCAAATTGTAAATACACCATTACCTAATTGGGTGAGATTTGACTTCAGTGTGCACTCCTGTCCAATCACAACAGGTGTTTGACAAGTGGTTGTTGGATGCTGACTACAGTCTGAATGCAGGGAACTGGATGTGGTTGTCAGCCAGTGCATTCTTCCATCAGTATTTCAGAGTCTACAGCCCCATTGCCTTCGGGAAGAAAACAGAATAAAAAATGGAGATTACATCAGGTAAACTATCTAATCCTTTATAAGACTATTCCACACCAGACAAATTCACTGGGAAAATTCTCTGGGAGAATTTGGTGTATGTTTTCACACTAAAATTACTAAACCTAGCAAACTCCTAGGAAGTAACCCCTGCTTGTGAGTAGGGTTGTGTCATGACTAAGTGGTTTAGTGCGTCGGACTCAAGTTCTGATGGCTGAACCAGTGTGGGTTCGAATCCCGGTCATGACAACTTGTGTCCTTAAGCAAAGCATCCAACCCTAATTGCTTCTCTTAACTCGGGTATATAAATGGGAATTTGAACCTGCAAGGGATGAGACAGTATTGTGTTGGATTAACCCCTTAATAAGCAGCTTGGGCTGTGTGCTCCCCAGGGAGTTTAGAAAGTTAGAGGAATGGTCTAAGTATGCTCGATGAACAGGGATAAAGTTGTAAAGCGCCTTGATCTAGCTATTAGGATATGTACGTGCACAATTTAAGAACCAAGTATTAGTATTGATTTATTAATGTACGAGATTATGGTCACAAATAGCCTCAAAATTTGACCTTCCTCCACTGCTACATTTTTAAAACAACACCATATTTCTGCTTTGCAATATTTTTCCAGAAATATTTATCAGAACAATTTAGTTTATAGAATCACTATCATTAGCCAAGACTTGGCGTATAGTGAGGATGATCTGAAAGATAGAGAAATGCATAGTCTCTAAACTAAAAGGGGTTAATTACTTTCACGATTTGTGAAATTTATTTGGACAGAAAATATCTTCCAGTCCTGAAGTAGACGCCCATCCAGTACATCTACGAGCCCTGGACAGCGCCACGCAGTATAAAGGAGAAAGCAGGGTGCCTCGCGGGAACGGAGTGCCCAAATCCCATCGTCGATCACATCGACGTCATGAAGAGAAATATGGCCAGAATGAAACAAGTGAGGGCGACAAAATACAAGGACAAAAATAATGCTGACACAACAAAAGAGGCGGGGACAGCTAAAAAGAAGGAGGGTAAGCTCACAAAGTTCTAGTCTTATATTTGTAAAAAGCATGTTTTGCACTTCTGCGTCCCATATGATCGAACCAAGGCGGAAGGCCGACTTTTATTATGCGCAGAGATGCGCTTTGTGTTCTGTTTTCCATGAGGGCCTGTGGTGAAATGCGGACATAAGATTTCTCAGGATTTTTCCTGATTTCAGGATTTTCTCAAAGTCTCATTGAGCCTTCAAAATTTCTTGAAAGAAATACAGCAGTCACCAAATAGAGAAAGAAATTGTCCACATTGTGATTAAGCCTGTAGTTTTATATTTCTGGTGATTCACAGAGTCTTTATTAAACCTCCTAAATTGTTATATCTTGGACGGTCTGGGCCTAGAATATAAAGGGAACCCAGACCAGCAAACCACCTTTTTTTTAAAGGAATTTCCACATTCGTGAAATCTCATTCCTGGCAATGAATCTACCTTACAGCAAACTTTCAATTGAAGGAAAGAATGACACAAAACAGTGTGGTTCTATTTCAATTCTCTTAAGGTGTCAACAATACAAACTTTTAAAGTTAGTCTCTGGGGAACTGCTGTGCTTACTATCATTGGCAGTTTAGTTCTTGATTTACTTTCATTAAAACTGAGTCAGTAATTATGCAGATTGAGTTCAGGATGCAATTTGAGGATTTCGCAGTGGGCTATAAATCCCACTGGTTTTGAACAGTCAGAAGCAAAGACTCTAGCTTTTTCTTTAAAAAGAATTGTATTTGAGCATAACATCCAGTTTTCACTGCTTGTGAGGTAAACATAGCAGCACATATAGAGAAGTAAGCTAAACTCTGGCAGCTTCATTCGATATAAAATAAATTCTGTTTGACATCTTTTTGTGGAAATAAGATTTGCCAGGGTTCAACATTTAAAAAAAACCCCACTTGCTTTCAATTTCGAGGAGGAATTCCTAAGAGAACTACCCATATTTTTTTAAATTTTGTGGCCCACTCCTGATGTCACCTTGAGCAAGGGAAGGTGGCTGGGAGTGACTGTCAATATAAAAAAAGCTAAAATATTAGTTTGAATTTGTTTTCAGGGAGCAAGAAGAGAAAGACCTTAGACACAAACGAGAATTCCACTTCAAAGAAGTCCAAGAAGCTGACAGATTTCTACTAGATGCAATCAGGGCTTAAAGAGATGCTCTGCTTTATTTTCCGTTGTTAAGCTCAGAGCAAGAGCGCTACTCCAAGAAAAATAGATTTACTTGGTCCATTGTACAAAAAAAAATGTTTGTTTTTTTCTGCATGCTTTTCTTAATTAAAACGTAACAATTTCCACATGGTATTTGTTTTTAGTAAACAAAATAATGTTATTTTAACATGAAAGTAGTATTCTAACAAGTGCGTCTGTAATTTTAGTGTATCACAGTGGCGTAGCGGGAAAAAGAAAAGAATGTTGGGCGGGTTAATTCGAGTGAAGAGAGGAAAGTCTGGGACGACAGGAGGAGGAAATACCCAACACATTATCTCCAGCTCTTTATGCGCGTTTCTTACATATTCTGACGTGTGCTTTTTCACACACTTGACAACAATATTCATATTCCGGGACAGTTTATCCATTCTGATTGATCGCGAGAAGATCCCGTGGCCATGTTTAAAAGTTCAGTATAAACACGGTGAGGAGTGTACGTGTGGCGCGCAAGCTTTACACGGACGCTGGTTTACGCTTAACCCAATCAATCAGACCCATATTCAATGTAAAATCTATTAGTATCCGCGTGGACACACAACATCTGTTGAGCGACGCATGCAATTTGACCCCTCGCGAAACGGAGCCTGCGTACATTACAGAAAATTTACAAAACAGTTTACAGATTTTCGAACATTTCAATTTTTTTTAACGAAAAGTTTATTTATAAATGGGAATAAAAGAGTAGTGACTCGGTTTTAAACAGCCGTTTAAAACCTTGCAGGGTCGTGGCCTTGCGATAAAGAACCTCACCTTCGGCTCTGTCCTTTATCGCATGGCCATGACCCTGTCGGTCTTAAGCGGCCGTTTAAGACCTCGTCTCCACTCTTTTATTCCCTTATTTATACAGGGTCCATGTGAAGTACTGCCACAGTGGTGTTATATGGACACATACCATAGTCTGATATCTGATTATTAACACCCCAGTGAAAAAGGTATCGCTGTACCAATGTAGTGTACTATATAAATACATGTAGGCTTTACATGTGAATTGTTATAGAAATGTTTAGGTATATGGCTGTGTGGAATGTAAATGTTGAAACCTGTATTATTTAAAGAAAAATTGGCTGTATCTTTGTAACTTATTGTTTGTTAAAAATTAGAACTGGTTTAGTTTGGTCTAGATAACTAGCAGAACTTGCAATCACAGATGTTGGTTCAAATCCAGCCAAGCTAACCACTGATTTCACAGCGACTAGAATAAGAATTATCAACTAGTTACTGAATCACAATTTATTGATTTGTGCAATTCATAATCATAGATGTTGAACCAATGTTTGTATGAGAGAGATTGGCTGTTGCCAGCTTGGTGTTTGGATCCCCTTGTGGGAGTTTGCTGAGTTCCCTTGTTGGGAAGATTATCTAAACAAACAATAAACAACACCCAAACTGTTGGACTCTGATTACGGTGTTATGCTTGATCATTGTCCATGCAAAGCATAATCAGTCTACTAGTGCAGTCCTCAGTCCAACAGAATCAAACAAAACATGCAGTTGGATTTTGATGGATTTTGGTTGGTTAGGGTTATGAATGTTTTGTAGGTTTTCAGGTAATAATTTTCCTTGTTAAGTGTGCAATGCATTGGTAAACTGAAAAGTACAACCATCAGCAGTTGACATTTTTCTTGGTTGGAGAAAGTAGTGAAAGTTGCAGATATTCCATGAAATCTGACTTTATTTATCAGAATAAGAAAGAGTTGGAGCTTAGCATGGTGTAGGAATTAAGAACTGAGTAGGTTTACAGGTTACAACCATGAGATTGAAATCTCTTTTGGGAGAAGTGTTGGTTTTGAGAAGTACCAGGGTTGAAGGTCGACACGTTTGGAAATTGTCAAAGACCAGTGATCTCACTTGGTGTATTCCAACATATGCATAAAATAACAAGCCTGTGAAAATTTGGGCTCAATTAGTTCATCCAAGTTGCAAGAAAATTTTGAAATTAAAATCAAACTTGTTGTACAAGTTTGTGTGCTTTCAGATAGGAATAAAACTTCTTGCAAGAAGCTTTTATTATTTTAGTGAGAAATTACCTCTTTCTCAAAAACTACGTTACTTCAGAGGGAGTCGTTTCCTACAATGTTTTATACTGTCAACAGCTCTCTGTTGCTTGTTCCAAGTAAGTTTTTATGCTAATATCTGTTTTGAGTCATTACCAAACGTGTACGATACCTTTAAGATACAGACTTGAGTGTTGACGTTTAGAACTGGTGTGCTCTGCTCTTTTCCTCAGGTAATGCAAAGATCCAATGTCATGATAACAGCCAACAATTTAGGAATTTTAAAATTGAACCATGGAGATACAATGAAATTATTCTAAGATGACACCCGTTGAAACAAATCTAAACAATTTTTGAGAATAATTTAAAAGTCAAATATCAATTTCATGCCCCCCCACAAAACAAACCCCATAAGTAAATAAAAATTATGAATAATAAAAACAAATCAAAAAGACGAAACCAATCAAAAAACTCCCTCAAAATGCAATTCTTAGCAGCCTTCAGTTGTATGTTGTGGTATTTTAGTGCAAATTACTTGTTTTATTTTTAGTATGTTATTTATATTAAAGTACCTTTTTTCTAGCATTAGTATTAAATGCAGTTACCTGTACTCTGTGCGATAATCATATCTTTCTAGCAGTCATAGATCGGAGGGATTTATGATGAAACAATCTGTTCAAGTTTTGCAATTTGTTTTCACCCAATTTCGTTTTCTTCACCATTTTCAATGTACTCATTTGGGTAGCATTAGTATATACGCAGTTACGTGTACCCTAGTTGTGATAATTGTAACCCCTCGATCCTTCCGAAAGTCATGGATGGGATTTTGCCGAGTACAGCGTAGAAGTAGAAGTGGAAGAAACCATGTGTTAACATTTTGCAATTTTTTTCCCCAGATATTTTCCCCCAATATTTTAAATGTACTCGATGGGGTACACTTCAAATGTTTTTTTAAAAAGGTCAAATAAGAAACAAATGGGTGGAAGACTTCCTCCATGGTATAACTGACGCCCCCAAAAAAAAAAAAAAGTCTGGAAAAAAATCATGAAAAACAGTAAACAAAAAAAGGTTTGCCCAAACGTTATAAAAATGTTGCGCAAAAAAGAAATTGTGTAAAAATGGACCAAATGGCTTGAATTTTGGTTTTTTCCCAAAATTGTCCAACTCTAGCGCGCCAATGTACTTTTTTTCATATTCGCCCCCCCCCCCTAAAAAATTTAAATCAAAATTCGGCCCCCCCCCCCCCGAACAAATAATTCCTGGTTACGGGCCAGATTGAGGGTTACGATTATCGCAACTACCTGCACCCCAGCCCCACTAGTTTCTCTACATTTTGGCCTTCAATGGGCAATGCACTTATTTATAAAGAATAACTAATTATGGGTTGTCCTTAACTATAAATTAGTTGTATGCCTAGTTGACAAGTGTCAAAGTCCATTGCATAGACACTACCTTTTACAGATCTCCATTTGTATGTAGTATGTACAACAGTGCCTTATTTACATTCAGAGCTTGTGAAAGTTAAACAAGAAGTCACAATTCCCCTTGCAAGAATTACCCCTCTTAAAACCATTTTGATAAACCAAAACTAACCATAACATAACTATAACTGTTAATACTCACTACTTGATGACAAGTTGTGTCAATAAATGAGTGAAATGTGTTAAAATCTCACCTGACTTTCTGCATAAGTGTGTCATGTCTTATCCATGTCTTCTCAAGAATTAGCCTCACATTCAAATGTATAAGGTCAAAGGGCAAAGTTCACGAAGTTTACCGGTCAGGAGTCACGACAATAAAAACCTATTATGGCTTATCATCAAGTCAGTATGCCCTTATTTTGTAGGTGGATCAAGCAAAGAGCAGGGGACCAAATATTATTATTTTTTATATCCAAACAAATGTTGGGGTTTTTTTAAGTTACAAATTCCAGTTGTTATGTGAGGCCTTTATTTACCACTTTTTGCAAATCTAATTAAAGGGATTGGCAAAGCTAATAAAATAGTTGCATACACTGTTCATGTTTTGTGATCAACCGTATAAATGAAATAACAAACCTGTGGAAATTTGGGCAAAATCCGTTGTGAGTCGGGAGAAAATAGTGACAAACTATGCACAATTTTCAGCATGTAAACACACATCTTTAATTTGGGTTGTAATTTAGGTTTTCAGACAGTTTTCTTAAATACGACAAGTTTCATTTCAGAGTGAAACAAATTCACAGAAAAAAATTGTTCTAAATTATGAACTTAATAATCGTTAAGCTTTTAGACTAAAAATAAACAATGATTTTTTATCCCTACCAATCCTGTATAATACCTTTAAATCGGTTATACACCTATGTTCCGAGACCCCTAGCGCATTTTCCTATTCCTAACCCTAACCCTAACCCTAACCCTAACCCTAACCCTAACCCTAACCCTAACCCTAACCCTAACCCTAACCCTAACCCTAACCCTAACCCTAACCCTAACCCTAACCCTAACCCTAACCCTAACCCTAACCCTAACCCTAACCCTAACCCTAACCCTAACCCTAACCCTAACCCTAACCCTAACCCTAATGTTTTTTGAACATAGGGTTTTCAGCACATAGGGTTGTTGGAATATACAGCAGTCACATTAAAACTAAATAAATTTTCAAAACTAGTATGAAAGACCTTACAAAAAAGTGGTTGTCAACTAATTTTTTGAGTGGGTCTTAAAAAAAATGAATTGAGTCAAGGGAGTGATCCCAGGTCTCTACTCAAGATAAAGCCACTCCCCCATTATCCTTAAAAACAAATACAAAGTTGGTAAATATCAAGGAGAGCATTGATCAGTATTTACCCTAGCAGCACCAAGTATGAAATATTTGTAATGCCATGGACTTTAAAGCACGCGAACAACAATGGTAATTTTCAAAGACCAGTATTCAGATTTGATGTGACCCAAATGCACAAGATCCTGTGAAAGTTTAAGCTCAATCGATAATGTGAGGCCAAAAGATAGTGAAAACAAACCCTTGAATGTTTTCACTTTTTCAAACAGAACTGCGAGATCAAAAACTAATTGTTTTACTCATTTCTCAAAAACTATAGCATTTTAGGCAAAACTATTTCAAGGGAAGTTTTCCACCATGACCATCTTTACATCAAGTAATTTATTTGCAAATGTGTAAGCTAAGAAGATACTATGTGTTTCTATGTGTAAAAACTCTTTTGTGGGAGTGTTGGCTCTGAAAAGAGCCGGTGTGGTCTTGACGTTTCGAACAGTGTACTCTGCTCGTCTTCAGGAGCCAACACACCCACAGAAGAGTTTTATTTTTTACACATGGTTGTACCCGCAAGTTTACTATTTATTTATAGTTTCTTCTTGTTTTTCCACACCATCCAAAGCTTCAAATGTGTAAGCATTTAAATTTTCAATCTTACCAATGTTGTGCACACCATTTCAGCAGTACATTACTTGTTAAAAAGAAATTGCAAATAAAAATTATACTTTACTCAGATTCTGAAATGACTGTACTTTCCCTTTAAAAATGGTTGCTATAAATTTGCATCTTAAAGAGGGCTCCAAGGTCAAATTTAAGTTTGTGTATACTCATTTTTCAATAGACCGTGCAAGTCTCGCGTATTCAAACATTTTGGGGACCACTTTGGTCCCACGTACATTGCTTTCACACGTGAAGGAAACAAACTCGCGCATTTTAATGGGTCCTAATGTTGAATACGCGAGACTAGTTCACAGTCTATATATGGAGTACTCATATGACTGTAAAGTAAGTCTCAAACCTCTCCAGCCATTGAATTTCAAATACCCTTTCAGTGCGAAATTTGTCAACATCCAAAAACATCCAATGACATCACTTTGGTACATGTACATAGTTCTGTACATTTTGTTCAGGAATTTTTGTTCATTTATGACTTTCCATGATTTTCAATCGAAAGCGGCATTGAGTTTTACTTTGAAAATCCTCCTTGGAATGTACAGACAATTGAAATTCAATGACGTCATGTTTCAAATTTCGCTCTGAAAATGCAATGGCATTTTACACCAATTTAACGTGAAGTTAGAGACTTGTAATTTTCTTTCCACTCTATCTATTAGAAAATGAGTACATCACAAAATTGTCTTTACAGTTCATTTAAAAATATATAAAAATGACAACCAAGGAAATAAACTACAAACTGTGTAGGTTCTTCTTTAAAATAAACTTCTGCAGTTAGCTTTTATTATTTTGTTTACAAGTTTATCTATATTAAAGTGGAATTTATTTAGTTACAAGTTTCTTGGCAATAATTAGTAATTTACAACGAAAGAAAATCTGTACAGAAATAATTGTTTGGATATTTTGTTTTTGAAATATCCAACAGTTTGTTAACCTGTCCCTATACTGCCGACATTTATCACACTGCCACCAAATATGGTCCCTGCGCCTAACAGTAATAATGAATACTGATTTTTAGAACAGCAAAAAGGGAACCAGACTACTTCGCTCTTCCAGCCTCGGTTTGGCTACATTGATTAGAGTTGGCAGACAAACAAGATGGCTGAACCATGACGAAGGTCCACAATCATTGTTACAAGTCTCTTCCACTATTGGGGCGTTTTCCAAACCTGGTTTCGGCTACAGCTCCAGGCTTCGTTTGATGTTGAAGCACTGTGCAAAGTGCACACTGCTCTAAAATTGATGACGGAGCCAAGGCCAGAGCCTGCGCATCCAAGCCTAGGTTTGGAAAAGGCCCTAGGAATAACCTTGTCTTATTGGCAGCCTGGCGACCAATCACAGCCAAGTTGAGCCATGGTTGTACGATTCAATCAAAATGGCTGCCAAAAAGGTGGAATGTACATGTATTATCAATTTATAAAAAGTGGTGGAGTCTAAAATGTACGTTTGTTATTTTGCCGAGCTCGTTTTGACCAATCACACTGTAACAGGAGTCAACCTATCGAATTGATTTTTTCTAGACATAACCAATAGACCCCCTTCCTTGCATTATGTTGCCGCAAGCTCAAACAGCGCCCTCCTTGAGGTCAAAGGAAGACCTCCCGTTTTTGTGTGTGGCGCAAAAACACGCACTTGTGTTTCCATTGTTCACCTAAGGCGAAGTATGGTAGGTCTATAGAATACAATGTGATAACATTTAACCCACCCAACAAAAAACAAACAAATATAATATCCTCATGTGTTTTATCCAGCGTTCTCCCGTAACTCTTTTATGCGACCGGTTTGACTCCCTTCAGAATAATAGTTGTAAAACAAAAAATAAAGATCCGCACAGCCAACCAGTTTTCTGAATGGGAAAGAGGACTCTTGAGGGTGCTATTGTGACCTGTTTTTTGGGGGGGTCGCCATTTGCAAAAAATTAGTAAGCAATTAGTCTGTCCATATGATCAATTTATCAATAAAAAAACTGGTGCATGAAAGGGTTAACAGTGGTCTGCTGGCCAAATACCAGTTAAACACCAGAGGACCAGTCACAATTCACCCTAGTCCAGCTGGCTAGTTCAGTGTTCAAAAGCATCCATATCTAATATGAAGTATGGACTAATGAAAAAGCTGTTGATCTAGTGAAATGACAAGCTAACTGGTCCTGCTGGCTAGTCACTGAAAACGTTAAGGGCAAACCCTGGTTTTACCAAGTGTAAACTACAAAGAAATTCTAAAGACTGTCTATGTGCATTGGTATTTTTCCTAAATAAATAATACAATTTAATTATCAAGTAATTGCTACTGGTTTAAAGAAAAGTTAACCTTCAACTGTTTTATCTAACTTAAAGGCACTGTACACGTTTGGTAATTACTCAAAATATATATTAGCATAAAACTGACTTGGTAACGAGCAACAGAGAGCTGTTGATAGTATAAAACATTGTGAGAAATGACTCCTCTGAGGTAACATAGTTTTGAGAAAGAGGTAATTTCTCACTAAAATAATAAAAACTTCTTGCAAGAAGTTTTTATTCCTATCTGAAAGCACACAAATTTGTTCAACAAGGGTGTTTTTCTTGCAACCGATGACCAATTGAGCCCAAATTTTCACAGGCTTGTTATTTTATGCATACGTTGGGATACACCAAATGAGAACACTGGTCTTTGACAATTACCAAATGTGTACGATGCCTTTAAGAACAACAAAATCCAATAAAAATATTGGGGGTGTTTTATTTGCTCAACTACCATTAGCACTGTTGACTTAAAGGGATTGTATACATTTGGTAATTGGAACCCACTGTTTGTTTCAATCCTATTACACCATAAAACTAACCTGTGAAAATTTCAGTTCAAAAGGTGGTAGTGTTTTTAAGATAAAATATTGCCGAAAATCTGGAGTGGTTATGTCCATGCAGGAAGAATAATCTGCAATTGGAATAAACAATCTAAGAAAGGTTTCTGACAGAGAAGCTTCTCAGATTAAAATTTGCTCGGATAAAAATTGATATCTTTTTCCATAACCACACAACTTCAAAGTGAAATGTTTCTTAAAATGCTTTATACTATCACAAGCTGCTGTACCTGTACTTCTTACCAAGTAAGTTTTTTTTGCCATTAACTTTATGAGTGATTACCAAATGTATACAGACCCTTTAAACTCTTTCCACGTTTTTGTTTTGTTTTTTGCATTTCTCACAGTTGCACACAATCGTACTTTACTATGATTTCATCATTTTTTTTTCACTTTTTAAGATAAAATAAAAAACCCTCTGTTTCCACTGGCACATTCTGTGCAAACGACACCACATGAAAAAAAAAACCCTCAAATAAAAACTTACTGACTTATAGTGACTGTCTATTTCTACTTTCTTGATATATATATTTGGCTTTCTAATTTTACATTTTAATATTACGATCACACAAACAAATAAATAAATTGCCAATTCTTCTCAAAGGTTACCCTGATGCTTCAAGTGTATTTTGTGATCTCTTTCATGGGGGCAGTGGCGCACCTAAGGAAGGAGGTTCCAAGGGCCTGCCGATTATAAACATTTTCTTAATTAAATTTTTCATTGAGAGAAAAGTATCAATAAGAGGAAGGAAATTTGTCACAAAATCAACGTTTTAGGGCGTTGAAAGGGATTGGCATTCCCAAAACCTGATGTTCTGTATTGGTGTTCATTTTGTATTTTAAGCAAGCCCCCCATATTGCAATCCCCACCCCCTACATCGCAGAAGGCAGAATTTATTTCCCAGCCCCCCCCCCTCCAAATGGTATTTTCTAGGTGCACCACTG
>JAJGQC010000259.1:0-25000 GCA_021014325.1 Plazaster borealis
CTGACAAGCATAAACTGCATGTGAGTGTCTTCCACAAAAGGTGATTGCCCAATATTTATAATGAAAGGTTGACGCAGTTTGGTTGTTTCAAACGCTAGAGGAGGTATAGCAAGCGTAATATGATCAACACTGTTAAAAATGTCCGTAAATTTACGGACTCCGTAAAGTGAAATATTCCGTATTTTCGCCGTAATTTTACGGACTTTCCGTAAATGTAAATATTAATTATGCTAATAAGCGTACAATCAACCACATTTGCCCAAACACCTACACATAATATAGTACATGTAAGTACATATTGTTATTTCACCCACAACCGTGTACACATGTACAAACTCATGTTAAGGGTTTTTTTATTTTACGGAATTAAAAAACTTTTTCGGTAATAGAGCTGCCAGAAAAAAATATTGCTGCAGGAATACGGAACGCTATTTTTTTCTGGCAGCTCTATTACCGGAAAAGTTTTTTAATTCCGTAAAATAAAAAACCCTTAACATGAGTTTGTACACGTGTACACGGTTGTGGGTGAAATAACAATATGTACTTACATGTACTATATTATGTGTAGGTGTTTGGGCAAATGTGGTTGATTGTAATTACGCTTATTAGCATAATTAATATTTACATTTACGGAAAGTCCGTAAAATTACGGCAAAAATACGGAATATTTCATTTACGGAGTCCGTAAATTTACGGACATTTTTAACAGTGAACGTGTCTACTGATATGCATCGCTAGATGGACACTAATATTTGGACACTATTCCTAATCACATTACTGTCATAAATACAGTATAAAATTCTCCCAGGTAAGCATTGACCCGGTCTCCGGGTTTCATGGGCGGGTCAAGGCTGACCATGAAAGTGGTTAACAAGAAATGTGATTTTCAAATCGGATTCTGCGTCAGTTTGATCCTTTCCAGGTCATTTCTGGGTCAGCCAGACCCAGAAATGGGTCTGGGTTCAATTCTGACCCGGGTGTTTTTAGTATGTAGGCCCAAACTATTAAAAACTAAATTTTAAGAGTCGCCTGTTCACCTTTCGAGAGAGAGCATATAGATGCTTGTGACATGCGCAATAACAATAACTGCTTATTATACCTTTGTTATATTATCCTAATTAACATACTCTCATTCATTATATACCTTAAAATGATTGCTTGATTTACAACGACTCTCTGGTTTCACAGCGTAAGGCTGAAGCTTACTAAGAGATCTCATCACTGTATACATCATTATTTACCTTAGACATAACTGTTTCCTCCTGGCCACATAAAAAAAGCTAAAACACTGACATCAAAGTGCCTTAGATGCCACTGTTTTTGGCGTATTTAATTTCATCCCATTATGAACAACACCTCAATATTGCTCTTAAAGGCACTGTACACGTTTGGTAATTACTCAAAATATATATTAGCATAAAAACTTACTTGGTAACGAGCAACGGAGAGCTGTTGATAGTATAAAACATTGTGAGAAACGACTCCCTCTGAAGTAACGTAGTTTTTGAGAAAGAGGTAATTTCTCACTGAAATAATAACAACTTCTTGCAAGAAGATTTTATTACTATCTGAAAGCACACAAATTTGTACAACAAGGGTGTTTTTTCTTTCATCATTTTCTTGCAACTTCGATGACCAATTGAGCCCAAATTTTCACAGGCTTGTTATTTTATGCATATGTTGGGATACACCAAGTGAGAATACTGGTATTTGACAATTACCAAACGTGTTCAGTGCCTTTAAACTTCGAGGACAGTTCTCTTATCCTTCACCGGAATCGCGAACGAAGTGAGAGTTCAGCTCTTTTGTTTTCACAACTATTTCGGGTGCGTGGCCGGATGGCACACCGTGTTTTTTTCACTGAAACTGATAGCAGTGTTCTGAAACAGCCGGGCGGTTATGAGCGTCAAACAATCTCGCAACATATCGCGAAGCGTATAACATTACATTTGTACTTTGGAATGTTTTGAGCATTTCTCTGCACTATGAGTGCAACAACGTTTTAGTGTGGGGAGGAGGTTGGGGTTTGGTGTGGAGACGGGCGGTGATGGACAAGCCTTGAAAAGCAAGCTTGTGTTTGACAAGCTCTTGCCAGATTGAAATAGTTCAGTTGACCCGATATTATACACGACTCAAAATGGTGTTGGCTTTCCCTGTTTGGGGTTCAATCATCAATGAGATTAACGAACAAGAGACCTGAAAACAAGCAAACTCACCACTGACTATGAAATAAAAATAATACTCACAAACCAAACACTATACATTGAAAGAAGAAAAACAAGGAAGAAGAAAACAAACCGAAAGGGCCCTAAAACAAAACAAAATATCGACAACCCACCAATTGAACAAAAACAAAGCATCTCAACGAGTTAAAACAACAACATATGATTTGTACAACTCACATAATCTCTTTTCACGCACAGAAAGGGAAACAAGAAAACAACAGCCAAAACAATAATGATATGTAACTGTTCAACCATTCCTGACAACGAACCAGCCCGCCATTAATGCGTGTGTGGCACCCCGGATCGCGTTCGTCCCACCAAAACGAATAAAACAAATTCATGATAAGTGATGATCATTTTTCATGCCCGATTGACTAAGACTAGTGTTATGAAATGAAAACGAAAACTAACTGAAAATAAAACACAATGAAAGGCTTCAAAAATAGCATTTTTTTTGGATATGTTATTAACCATAACAAAAAAATAAAATAATGATGAATATCAAAAGAGGGCGCCCCATAAAAAGCCAAAATATTAACGGTTAAAAGGGTTTAGGCCATGCGTACGTCGACAAGTTGCAAACCTCACAGAAATCTAAGCACAGTGAACATATTGTGAGTCTCGTAGAAACGTTAGTTTTCTTTTTATATCCCGTTGGGGAATAGAAAGATAGAGGGTGCAGTTCTACCTACAGGCAAGCAATCATGAGACAACTCGCCCTCTGAGTCTAAATGGGTTTGAGCTTGTCGTACAACGGTAGGCTCTGATAAGCTTCCAGTAGTTCGCAATCACATAAGCCCCTGTGGTGCAGTCCCTAACCAGTGCTTAAGATTAGGTCTAGTGTCTCTCACCCTTTTTTCATAATGTGATGGCTGATGTGATTACTTGTAATTAGATAGCCGACTATTTAGACGCATTATTTGTTCAGCTAATATCCAGAGGCGGGAAATTCATTTTCTCTGAATGTTCTAATAGTGAGAGTGTTTCGTCTTCCATTTTGTTTGTTTGCTGAATGCAGATCAGGATCGCACGATTTCTTTGTTTGGACAATATAATTAATATTTTCCTAGGCGGCTTGTTAGTCTGTAAATCATAGAGATAGAGAGATCGAGAGGGAGAAAAGGTGGGGGGGGGTGTTCGGGACTGATGTCACCCCCCGTATGGCGAGGGTAACTGCCGGCGTAACCGAGGGCACGTAAGGGAAAGTAAATTAACGCATGGAGAATTATCAAGAGCTAGAAGACGGTAGAGTCAGCGACACTTCACAAGTCAATATTGATCATTCTTCCCTCGCGCCAGAAGTGGAGAAGAGAAGGAAGAAAAAAGGGTGATAACAACTCAACATGTCCGAACTCATTTATTTGGACTCTTGGGGTTTGTTATGGAGCGGCTCAGAGGGATCACTCACAATTCACCCCCCCGTAATAATAACCTTTGCCGTTAGCTCTGATTCTTCACCATATTGCCTGTTTCCGTTATTACCTCGTGAGGGAACCATCTAGGGGTTTATTTTAAAATCCCACTCTTTCAGCTGGTAGACCGCCATAAAGCTGAGTGGATATAACATTATTTGAGCAACCAAATCCCGCGATGTCATTGCTCCTGATTGAGTTTACATGTGTGCTTGATTGCACCTAAGGTGTGCATAGCTAATAAACCAGCGACTTTGCAGCTGCAAAAACTTGTTTCCATAGATGAACCTGTATTAATGTTATAATTAAATGCACTGAACACAATTTGGTAATTGTCAAAGACCAGTGTTCTCACTTGGTGTATCCCAACATATGCATAAAATAACAAGCCTGTGAAAATTTGGGCTCAATTGGTCATCGAAGTTGCAAGAAAATGATGAAAGAAAAAACACCCTTGTTGTACAAATTTGTGTGCTTTCAGATAGGAAATAAAAACTTCTTGCAAGAAGTTTTTATTATTTTAGTGAGAAATTACTTCTTTCTCAAAAACTACGTTACTTCAGAGGGAGTCGTTTCCGACAATGGTTTATACTATCAACAGCTGTCCGTTGCTCGTTACCAAGTCAGTTTTTATGTTAATATATATTTTGAGTAATTACCAAACGATATACAGTGCCTCTAAGCATTCGTTTTCTTCTTCTATGTCGAGTGGTGTCCTCGGCCAATGATGTCACGAGAGAAGCGTCCCCAGATCAGCTCCCTGTCCCCCATGCATGTCGATATTTCATCTGTTGTCTCCATAAAGCCGGTGTCCCTGCGCGTCCCCACATAGGTCATGTGACCTCGACCTCTTTGGGCCCGACCTTCCTTGGGCTCCCAAAGCACAAGCTTGCTGACGGGAAGTTCAGGGTGACGACAGCAGTGCCATGCAAACTTGACTCTTCTTGCGCAGATTTGTTGCACTAAGCTTAGGGAACCCGAGATAAAGATCTGAATTGGTTACGTGGTCTTCCCTCCTGACACCGAGCACCTTGCGCAGCGTTCTGGCGTAGCAACCAAATTTGGTATCCTAAAGCTCAATCAAGCTAACACAGCAGAAAATAAAAGAAACACTAAAAATTATATAAATAAAACCACGAGCAACGTAAATAAATAAATCTTATGCCCTTCTTTGGTGAGCCTAGAGTGAGTATTGTTGGTAATGACTTTTACGGGGAATTTATCAATGAAGATGGCGGTCTATGGAGGTCGGTTCATTACTCCATCAGCCTCGATTTTGTGACATTTATTCAAAAATGGAAAGAAAGGTGTATGGCCATATCCTGTTGGGAAAAAATACAGTTTTTCATTGGTCAGAAATTTTTGCCTCAGTTTTGCTTACCGAAGTGAGTAGATTAAAAACACGATTGAGAACATAACGAATGTAATTGTCCATTTAATGCACGTAGGTTCTATGTTCAAAGAGTCATGGCCCTAACAAAGTGTAAATATTCCCGTGAGCAATGTCAGTTTTCAGTGGCCCAGTTGAGCGACGTGCATAAACTAACATATTTCCATCAAGTATTGAATGCATCTAAATAGAACGGAGGATGCGTGAGGGGTAGTGGTGGTGGTGGATTGGAGGGGGGACGCTGGGGACTCTAAGCAGCGGGGAGGGAGTACGGGAACGGCTATTACAGGTTGTTGCCTGAGGGTAAACACACCCTGTGTTTATCCAGAGATAATATTCCAACTTCCCGGTAGACTTCTTCTTCAGATCTCTCTGAAGGTTGGCGTAGTGGAGAGACTTAGGATTCGAGAGACCGCAAATAGAATCGATCGTGACTAACGAGGAAAACAATCATGGGGTGTTTGCTCCGCTATGTTTGCCCCCCACTCATCTCGGGTGATCGCCGCTCGTGTCCTCTACACTCTAAAGTCAGATGTTGTTTCTTTCTTTCTTTTTTTTGCTTCAAAATCTGTCTATCAAAGATCGCTCTGTAGACGTTTTCAGAGGAAATCGTGAGGTCATTGTTTTATTGCTTAAAGGATAAAGATTTCCGTTGCTTTCAACTTCCAGTTTTCAAAAAGAAAACGTCTTTAATTTAAAACCAATGTTTAACATTTAATTGTGTTGTTTCGGTAACTGAATTGATTTGGCACATTCAACGAGCCTAATGTTTCTTAAATTAGGGGAGTATTCTGAGCCGATACATTATGAGGATATTTTTTCTCTTGTGGAGCAACTTGACAGAATCATATTTCGGTCAGTTGCATTTTCATCATTGTCCTCATCCTAAAACTGTACGGTCAGAGTTGACTATTCCAGAGTGGCCCACCGGTGTCCGGATCAAATGGATCCGGAACTTTGGTGAAAATCACTGCTGTGTAATAACATAGTATAGGCCTTGGCATTTTATGTCGTATAATCCATACCCCGAGACTCCAGGACAGGGAGGGACTAACCCCAGGATTTACACAAATTCGTCAGGAAGGCTAGTTACTGGCTCCCCAGTAAGCCAACAAAGTTTGATTGGTAGGGGAGGGGTGTTGGAAGCCTCAGAACCTAGCACAGGCTGTCAGCAAGACATATGGAAGCCTGCTATACAAAGAGCAGATGGCTCCACTTTATCAGAGGGTTAGATCTGGGTAGGTCTGTATGTCTGTACAATTTTGTGCACGAAGTATATGAGTGAAAATATTGGTCAGCCCCCAACACCCCCACCCCCCACCCCCCCCCAAACAACCCACAAAAAAACACAACAACAACAACAACAACAACAACAACAACAAACAAACAAAAAACCCCTCCACAAAAACACAAACAAAAATACAAAACACCCCACATACACCCCCTCCAAACTACACATCTCTGGGACCCGACTCCCCTCTTAGATAATGTGGAATGGCCCAGTCTTGGATATCAAGGACTTTGACTCCCCCAGTGTATTGCACTTTGAAGAAAACAGTGAAATAAATAACATTTTGCCACGAATACCAGCCCCCACTTAAGGTTTTTAATTAAAGACATAAATGGTCAACAAATGTGTGTGTATAAAAGCCAACTGGAGTGGGGGTGCGTGCATGTCAGTTCGTTTACTGACTGGCCGACTACTACCATTCCCCACTGAAGAAACATGAATTGTGCGTTACTTGTTATTATTATTTATTTGTTAAAAGCCGACTGAGTGAAATGATTGAACGGAAGAGGTCACACTCACTATCCTTCTGGTTGCTACTCCCCCACCCCATGGTATAGGTACACCTCTGCAAGAGGAACATGGAGGGCCTAATCTTAACACAACACCTTGGAAACCATTACATGGTGCTATGTAAAGGCAAAAGGTCTCATACTTCCAACACGTAACTCCACTTACCTTGTTTGAAAAATACTGAGCGCTTTGAGACACCCATTGGGGCTATAAAGCGCTACATAAGAACTGCGTATTATTATTATTATTAACCCTAACGTTAGGGCCCTTTTAGTATAATCTTGTGCTGTTTTTTTGCCGGTGTATTTCCTGTGTGTGTTTGTGAATTAGAATTGTGCTGTATAATCAGATATGCTTTTTTTTCATCATCTCCAATCATCACACAGCATAAGTATCTTGTTTCGAGATTTGCTTCGGAGTAAGCTCGGTCTTGTAGCCCGAAGTCTCCAGGGCGTTTGCAATAGAGGATTCTTTGCGCTCCCAGGGGGTGCCGCCTGATGAGGTAACTGTATCCTCACGGAGGTGCCAATCCAGCGGTAGATATTTCCCAAGCGTCTTTGACGATGTTTATAACCAATGTTCCAACACGGGAACATCTTTGCCACAACTTGCGAAATAACATCGTCCCGTCTATTCTTACCAACTCCACACGGGCTTTATTTTACCCCTGAAGCTACCGATCTACCACCCGGATCTCTTTTTATCAATGTTATTAATAGTCAACCCCTTCGTGGCTTCCTGAAAAAACAAAACGAAACAATTTAATGTTAACACATCTGAACGCATTAATATTGTTTAAAGGTATATCTTTTGGTAACAGCTCAAAATCAGTGTCCACATTTTGTGTGATTCAACATATGCATGAACAAACAAACCTGTGAAAGTTTGAGCTCAATTGGTCATCGAGGTCACGAGAAATAGTGAAAAGAGACCTTATGTGTTTTCTGTTTTTTCAAACATCGAGTTTTTATCGCGCGTGATAAAAACTATTGTTTACTCATTTCTCAGAAACGATATCATTTTAGGCAGAAATATTTTAACGAACCCTTTCTACCAATACTTACTTTAAATCATGTAAATTATGTGTGAATCTGTGAATATTTGTGTTTTTCGATCTTACCAATAGTGTACAGGGCCTTTAAAGGGTCTGTGTACGTTTGGTAATGACTCATAAAATGAATGGCAATACAAACTTACTTGGTAAGAAGTACAGCAACTTTGGATAGTATAATGCATTTTGAGAAACTTTTCACATAGAAGTACTGCGGTTATGGAAAAATATATCACTTTTTATCCTCCAAAATTTGAATATGAGAAGCGTTACTGACAGCAACGTTTCTCAGATTGTGTGTTCCAATTGCAGATTATTCTTCCTGCGTGGACATAACCGCTCCAGATTTTCGGCAATATCTCAAAAACGTTACCACCTTCTGAAATGAAATCTTCACAGGTTAGTTTTATGCTATATATCTACAACTACATAGGATTGAAACAAATGGAAGGCCCCAATTACTAAACGTGTACGATGCCTTTAAGGGTCTGTATTCGTTTGGTAATGACTCATAAAATTAATAGCAATTTACTTGGTAAGAAGTACAGCAGCTTTAAATAGTATAATGCATTTTGAGAAACTTTTCACTGGTAGGCCAACTGCGGTTATGGACAAAGATATCACTTTTTATCCCAACAAATTTGAACCTGAGAAACGTCAGACTGTGTATTCCAATTGCAGATTATTCTTCCCGCTCAAGATTTTCGGCAATATCTCAAAAACGTTACCACCTTTTGAAATGAAATTTGTACAGGTTAGTTTAATGGTATACCAGTATATCTACAACTACATAGGTTAGGAACAAACAGTGGATTCCAATTACCAAACGTATACAATCCCTTTAAAGACCAAGACAACAAATTAATATTGTCTTAGCCGTGCGGTCACCCTTCAGCTCTGAACACTTCAACTGCTTCCATGACTTGAAACTCTCGGATTCAAGCCTTCTTCTCTGGTGTTAGAGCGAGCGAGCGCGAAGTGTTTCCTTCCACAATGACTCTAATTTCCTATTCCCCTTTCAATGTTTGTAGTACGTCCTCCTCACTGGTCGTCATTTCGCGCAAACCTCAAGTCTGAGGTAGCCTTCAGATAATATTCTGCCTCATTGCAGTAAGCTTTAATTATGACTGAACTCATAGTTTGAAATAAAAAAAAAACATCATTGTGATCGCTGGATATATGATTGCACGCTTCATGCCCGGATTAGGCGCATGAATAAAAACGATGATGCTGTCGCTAACCATGGTTTACTTCAGCCCGCATTGAAGCTCGAGTGCACCCGGTGCCTTCTGCTTCGAACTCGCAGGTGTGTCGCGCTTATACATGCAAGGGTAAACCGTGTGCTTTATTGTGCAACCCGTACAAAGCTTATCATCAGCATAGGGAGGAAGGGAGATCGTTGAACGTAGAAGCATGACATCAATTAACGTGTTGATTGTGATGATAACGCGACTCACCAAGGACATGTGGGGGCTACTGTCGGTCGTTAAACCAAACATGCACCATTCATGATCAAGATCACCTACGTCATCCATCATACCTCACGCGTCATCCCGATTCATATAATTGAAATTTCACCTAAATTTTGTGAAGCAATTTATATATATTCTTATTAACTATCGACATGCAGCACAGATCTCAGAATCATGTTTGCGTCTTTAAACTTATCGTAAACTCGCCATGACTATGAAAATTGATCTTTTCAATTTCCCCAACCCCAGATTCTTTGAAAAGACTCCCCCTTTGAAGGAATACAAACTTATTGCACTACTACACTCAAAATTTACCCGGGTCCGGGTCACAGAGGGACCTGACCCATTTCTGGGTTAGTGTGACCCGAAATCTGCGTCAAAGTGACCTAGAAATGGGTTAAACTGACGTAGAATCCGAGCTAAAATCCCGCTTATAGCAAGGGACCCATGCTAAATTGCTCTCGTGTGAAAAGGGCTTTAGTTAACTCCGTGTTTTTTTAGCAGATGTATAAAATCGTCACCTGACGTCACACCGTGAAGTTTCTTGTAACCCAGTGTGTTTTAATCATTTGCAGATGTTGTTTATAACAGCGTCAATATCCATTGAAATTGGCTCGGTGATGTTATCAAGTCTCCTCTGTGTTTATAGCTTCAGTGCGAATGTTGATTCCACCGCCGTTAAACATCGCGTATTTTGCATCAATGTTTCCCCCCCATCTCGCCCCCGGACCCCCAAGCGAACTCTCGCAGCAATCCAAACCATAATCCTATCACGAATTCTATCTTGACATGTCTTTGCACTTAATGCCAAGTTGAATGATGAATGTTGCATTCACGATGCCTCCATTAACGATGACGAGCCTCTACATGTCACTCATGACGGATTTATATCCTCTCTCTACATCATTTTAAATATCTCTTTTCCCCTCCCCTTTAATCTCTCTACTCAAATCATCTTTCCGTATCGCAGCATTTGACATCTTAAGTGAACCATCAATCTGAGGGGATAGATTTAACACTCAGTAATCTCCATAATCGATTTAACGAAGTATCAACTAAAAAGCCCATACTTTTGCAAAGCGATTTGCAATTCTGAGAAAAAAAGGTGATTTTTATCTTTGATGCTGAAAAGTTTGTCCGGATCTTGCACGTATCGGCCAACACTGAGCCATATTGCAGACGTGTGAACCCAACTTATTTGTAATTGTACATGAAGAAATATTTATCTGATGAAGCTTTAGATCAACTGAGCTTGCAAATGAATAATGTTTTCGTTTTTAGAAACAGCTAACCTTGGTAGTACCGCATATTTTGTCTTAATACGTGGACTGCCAAAAAGCAATTTTCTGGGCTTGAATTTGGGCGCGAAACCATAAGACCGCACACTGTAAAAAAAAAGGGTAAAAATTACCCAACTTTTTACCCAACGTTGGTTCAAATATCAGCCCCACCAGTTTTGGGGCAATTATTGCCCAACAGCCGTTGGGTAAACCATTTACTAAATTATTGGGCAAACCCAACTACACATAGTTGGTTAATTCTAATTACACAGCTGTTGGATATGCTTTGTATACCATTTATTGGTTAAAAGTATTTGTTCATAAAAATTATACTGGGCACTTTTCAACCAACTGTTAGTGAATATTTTATTGAATTATTGGGCTTGTTTAAAGTATATATCCATTCATTGGTAATTTTGTTTAACCAATTGTTGGGTAGAAAGGTTTGTCAATATGTATTTGTGTTATCCAACAAATGGTGAGTATAATTAACCATCTGATTCCTAGTTCCTGTGATACCTCGTACAACCATGAATCGAAACGATTTTGTTTCCACAATGGCGAGTGGTGGCGAGCTGTGCCCTTTGCGTCTCTTTAAAAAATGTGGGGTTGCCCAGTGGTTTAAAGATGGTTTTGAAGGTTAGTTTTTAACTAAATAACGTTTGTTTTCTGTTTAGTTGTACACAGTCGTGGCAGTTGTAGTGCAAGCAATGCAGTGATATAGTGCGCCATTCATGTATTGTTGTTTTACATACACATACATGTACAATACAGCATACACACATACGCAGCGGCGTTGCATGATTGTCTACATTGCACGCACTGCCTGCACGATGTTTCATTGAACACGAATGGCATAATAAAACTAAAAATAATTCAATGGCAGTAGCACTGTGTTGCTTGCTCTGCCACTTTCACGACAGTGTACAACTAAATAGGAAACAAAACTTCATATTTAGTTAAAAACTTACCTTCAAAAGGATCTATAACCACTGAGCAACCCCGCTCGTTTAAGAGAGACGACACAGCCACATCAGCCACTCCCCAGTCGCCATTATGGAAAATATCGTTTCGCGGGAACAATGCCCAGATGTTGCGCGAAACTTACCCAGTTGTTGGGCAACTCTTTGATCGAAGTGCGCATGATCGGATAATTTGCCCAACTATGTGCATCATTTTCACCAACAATTACGATTAATTCAAACTACAAAAAAAGTTGCCCAATATATGGGCAACAGTGTAACCAACAATTATGATGAATTCAGATTACGAAAAATTTGCCCAACATTCGCCCAACTTTTGTTTAACTTTTTATAAAAAAAGGGCAAACAAAATGTTTGCCCAACCACAACAATTGTTGCTTTCGTTGGGCAATTATTGACCAATAACTGTGGAAATTAGTTTGCCCGACAAAATGTGCTACATGATTTGACCAACGTTTTTGCAGTGCAGTGCATGTAGCTCAACAAAAATGTACCAGACCAGAATTGTTTTTACAGACAAAAACCTACCTACACAGTTGAACCAATAACAATAAATAAATAAAATTAAACAAAATGAATAAAAAGAAGAAGAAGAAACAACAAGAAAACAAAAATAAAACAATAAGTAAATTATAAAAAATAAATATGAAAAACCGTATATTTTTGAACGAGCACACACGATTTATCTCATTTTCTTATAAGTATATACAAATATGTTTTCACATCGAGGACAACAAACAATATATTTAAACAAAATTATACCAAATTACTCAACAGAATTTATAAATATTTTTCAGATTTCAGGTCACATTGAAGCTAAACTATTTCGTTAAAGATGTTACACATGAGGTATTATTGTTCAATTGAAATGACTTGTCCAGTTGTTGGTTTACTGGCCTGATCCTAAATCACTCGCCTCGTGCCCGCAGTCCAGTGTAAATTTCAATCCCTGGTTTTATGTGCTTTGAAACTAAACAAAAATGCCGCGCACTAACTCCGTAAATAGGATCAAATAGGCGATAGAGTCGATGATATCTATTCAGTAAATCAAGTGGGGTGCCCAGTGTTCTTGATCCAGACATAAAGAAAGGACTCACTGTTTCTCTATGGTCCAGATGACCCGGTCTAGCATGCTAGCATGCAAGAACGCAGCTCTTCAGCGCGGGCCAAGCCGGTGTCCCGTTTCAGCGGGTCCACATCTTCTACCACGTTAGTCTTGTGGACAAGTCGTTAAATGTCTCTCGCTATCTATCTCCCGAGACTGCAACTCTGCGCGAAAGAGCTGTTTCGCTATCACAGTGACAGACATTTAACGACTTGTCCACAAGTCTACTCCCACGTGGGCTCCCAGAGAATGGTTGGGCTAGCTGCAAGCTCCAGATGACGGACGAAGTGCCCCTGTAAGCTTGAGACCAGCGTTAACAGATCTTTTCTGTCACCCTCGGCATGGTCAAAAGTAATAAATCTGACTTCTATTCATTGCCTGGTTTAGTCACTGGCGACTGTCAAAGGACAGACTTCACAACACCACAGGCATTGGTCTGAAGTAATAAATCGACGCTATAAAAGACAATCAGACAATCGCGCTCAAAAGCACCGACTTGTGTAGGTAATCATCCCCGGGAATTAAACACAGCGTCGAGCTCCCATGTGCAGAGGTAAATTCAATCTATTCCGACTCTTGATTTACACCGAACAGAAGTAATTCTTCCTTCTGGATTGAGTGAGATTCCTAGTTATATTTACTGTCCTGATGTTTATAGGCAGAATGTTCATTGAAAACAAGGCCTCTCTATATTATTTGTGATGAGTAAAAGCACAATTCTACATCTATAATGCAATTAACCTTTCCAACGAAATAGGCTAATACATTCACGCATGCGTACGGACACTATTGACTGGCAATCGCCATAGAGTTGTCCACCAGGCAGACGCATAATTGCGTATGCGTCACGCCACCATCAGCCCTATACAAAAAAACGCAATGCTTCAAGGTGAGGGCTACACTTAACTGATTTGAGCTATCGACCTAAATCAACTTTCACCAGGGGCACGTTGCCACCTACTCTTGGGGCTGAAACAGGGTTACCCCCCTTCACAGTTTGTATTCACAATGTGCATGGCACGGGTATCATCCACTAGGAGCCTGGCTGGTAGAGCAGAATGCAATACCTTTCCAAATGTTTACGAAGCAATTATGGTTAAGTGCCTTGCTCGAGGGCACTAGTGTCATGACCGGGATTCGAACCCACACTCTGCTGCTGACGACACCAGAGCTTGGGTCCGGTAAACTAGACCGCTCGGCCACGACACGCCACAGTGCGTTAGTGCGCACACGCGATGTGCAATTTGCATATTGCGTAAAGATCCAATACACCTTTATCATTGTGCGGCCATCTTAATTTTCTCCCAATCAAATCAATGTAACCAAACAGAGGCTGGAAGGGTAAATGGTCTGGTTCTTTTGTTTGTACGTTGATTATTAGCACCCATTACTGCTGTTGGATACAGGGAACGTGACCAAGATGGTGGCAGCATGATAGAGGTCTGAATGAATGACTTCAGATGGATTGTTGTCTTAACCCAGCACACGAGATTTTCTTGATGATAACACATTCTAAAAAAACTCCCGTGTTAGAACTGACCCAGGATTCTGTTACATGACAAAGCAGAACCACATGAATGTCGGTCGTCACAGAGGGTCTTCTGAAGCCAACTCCCTTAAGAGAAGGTGGTCGTGGTGGACTATGATGGCGAAGAACTGAACTTGGCTAAATGAATTCCCAAACAGAAAGTCTTCTGTAGCAAACACCCTCTCGGACAAGATGGTTTATGATTGTGATGTACTGGCATTGGCTCTGTTCGGGCGTCACAGAAGGTCTTCTGAAGCCAACCAGAGAGGGTGGTAGTGGCAGACTGGCTTGGTTATTGATTCTATCGTTACTGAGAGTCAAGCCAACACTCTTTAAGAGAAGATGGTAGTGTGGTGGACGATGATGGCGAAGAACTGATCTTGGCTTAATGAATCCCACCACAGAAGCTTTTGTGGTAGGGATAGGCTGGCTGTGGTTAAATGTTATCAGGGCGTCACCGACAGTCAAGCCAATACTCTCAAGAAGGAGATGACATTTTAATAATGGCGGTTCCTTGGCTTCGTGGATTGTGTAAGGAGTCAGAGAACAGACACATAAAAGATGTCCATCGCAGCAAATCTTCACTGAGAAGACGGTAGGCCTACCTATTTGGCTATTCACAATGTGCAAGAAGTCATGTGACAAGGACAGAATAATGTCAGTTATATACAACAAAACTTCAAAGAGAAGACGGCACCTGATGATGACGACAATACCCGTAGTACTTATTTATTTAATTATCGATTTATTGATTTATTGATTTATTGGTTTATTGATTGATTGATTGATTGATTGATTGATTGATTGATTTATTGATTTATTGATTCATTGATTTATTGATTTATTGATTTATTGATTTATTGATTTATTGATTTATTGATTTATTGATTTATTGATTAACTCATTGATTTTTTTTATTAGATTTTTAAAAATCTTTTTCTTTTTTTTCTCATAATGTTTTGTCGCTTTGTCGTTTCTGTTTTGGGTTTTTTTTCCCCTTCATTATTGCCTTGTATTGTATTTTCTGTACTTGTACTGTTAAGGTCGAATAAATAATAATAATAATAACACCACGGGGGTAAACAGGACAAAAACAGATTGAATGACATGTGAAGCAAATCGTCTGCAACATTACGGCACACATCATGATGAGGTTATGTCAATAAAGAAACAAATACATTGTTTTTGGGAGAACTGTACTTTGAAAATCATAGTACATTTGTTCTTCTTCATGGAGTTACTGTCATTGTCACTCAATCCTATAGCACATACTCGCATCCACGCTGGCTTTGTAACTCAATTGTTGTGACTTGCTATCTTGGGAGAGATGTATATAGATGCGCATTGTAAATGTCTCTCAAGACTGTATTTCCACAACGCAGGTTTTTCAAGTCCTACTTAAAATCACCCTCTTTCGATACTAGTTTGGGATGCACCTGTTTTATAAAAGCGTACTTAGCATCTATTTGTCCTCATTTTTCCCCCCTTTCGACCTATCTATATTCGTCAGTCAAGCATCTTGAACTCGTCCACTCAGTTAGTAGTTCCCTCTGCGTGTGAACCACACGGTATCGTGTGAACGGACTTGTCTTTCATACCTGCTGTATGAAGGTCTAAATTCTGATGATACGTTTAAAGGCACTGAACACGTTTGGAAATTGTCAAAGACCAGTGTTCTCACTTGGTGTATCCTAACATATGCATGTGAAAATTTGGGCTCAATTGGTCATCGAAGTTGCAAGAAAATGATGAAAGAAAAAACACCCTTGTTGTACAAATTTGTGTGCTTTCAGATAGGAATAAGAACTTCTTGCAAGAAGTTTTTATTATTTTAGTGAGAAATTACCTCTGCCTCAAAAACTACGTTACTTCAGTGGAGTCGTTTCCTACAATGATTTATACTATCAACAGCTCTCCGTTGCTTGTTACCAAGTAAGTTTTTATGCTAATATTTGTTTTGAGTCATTACCAAACGTGTACGATATCTTTAAAGGGTCTGTATACGTTTCGTAATGACTCTGAAAATTAATGGAAAAAAAATTACTTGGTAAGAAGTACAGCAGCTTTGGATAGCATATTGAGAAACTTTTCACTTTGAAGTACTGCGGTTATGGAAAAAGATATTACTTGTTATCCGCCCAAAGTTTGAATCTGAGAAGCGTTACTGCAGTAACGCTTCTCAGATTGTGTATTCAAATTGCAGATTATTCTTCCTGCGTGGAAAAACCGCTCCAGATTTTCGGCAATATCTCAAAAACGCTACCACCTTTTAAAATGACATTTTTACAGGTTAGTTAAATGGTATGTTAATCTACAACTATATAGGATTGAAACAAACAGTTGGTTCCAATTACCAAACGTATACAATCCCAACCTCGTCCCCATGGTTTACTTTATTTCCAACCTTGTTTACAATAGTAAACCCTGCAGGAGGGAAACTCCCTACCTGGACCCTGATTGGACAACGACTGGTGTACAGAAGTCTATAACGTAAACATGTTAAGTTGTACTCATTCAGTATTCACCATTAGTATTCACCATGTTCACAGCCAGATTATTCTAATTTGCATACGTATCCAAACAATTTTGATATGCAAATGATCCAATACCAAGGTGAGAGAGCGGTCAACCTCGTGCTGCTCGACACACCTTGGGAACGAGGTTGATACAATCCCTTTAACTGTGTCACTTGGATGTCTTTTTGCTGATGTTGCGAATGCCTGACCGTCTCTCACTCGTGTTCGTGTGAATCAAGCTGTCTGCTTATAATCGGGGAATATCATATTCTTCACCAAACGAAACTGTCTGTGTACTGCACTTTCGACTGCTGAAAGAATGCCCGGAAGAAGGACGTATACGAGAGTTTTCCTGGAAAAGGGGTGTAATATTCGTCAAAGAAGACCGAGTGGGAAAGTTTGATCGGTTTTCTGTCATTCATAGGTCATTATAAGCAGGTTAAATTACCTGGAAGACGGGCGGAGAGCCCTATACGCCCTTCTTGCAGGCACACGATGATTTGGGCTTTGTTTGTTTTACTAACCTGCTTTTTTGGCCAGATGTTAAGGTCTGACTGTCTATGACTGTCAATTTGTCGGTAATGCAGAATACACTGGGCTACTTTTATAAGTTCTTTCTCGGACATGACTTTTTGTCTATGACTGGCATTATGTTGGTTAAAGAATATACCGGGCTACTTTTTACTTGGACATGACTTTTTGCCAGATTGCAGTGTCTGACTGTCTATGACTGTCATTCTGTTGGTTAATGAAAAATACACTGTGGGCTATTTCTTTCGTTGGACAAGTCTTTGTGCCAGATCTCAGTGTCTGACTGTCTATGACTGTCATTCTGTTGGCTAATGCAAAATAATACACTGGGCTATTTCTTTCGTTGGACAAGTCTCTGTGCCAGATCTCAGTGTCTGACTGTCTATGACTGTCATTTCTGTCAGCTTGATGTAAAGCTGTCTGCTTTACGTATCCCATCTCACCAGCTCTTTGTAAAAAGCTCTGACATTTTCCGTCCTGCCAGAGTGTTTGTTTACCCCGAGTCGTTAAATGTTGTTGTCTCCGGGATGATTCTTTGTCGGGTGCCGATGCTACACGCACTTACGGTCCATAGCCCGAAAAGACCGCTTCTTGGGAAAACAAAAAATAAGTCGTTCGTACTCAGTGCAGGATGTTTTATATGTCGCAAGCCTGAGGCGAATTCTAGCTTACTTGCTTAATTTCACTAGGCTGGTTTCATCTCTTTAAAAGTTAATTTTACTGTGTAGCGAATTCGTAAG
Source organism: Plazaster borealis (assembly GCA_021014325.1). Classification (NCBI taxonomy): domain Eukaryota; kingdom Metazoa; phylum Echinodermata; class Asteroidea; order Forcipulatida; family Labidiasteridae; genus Plazaster; species Plazaster borealis. Next base: position 18,035 of record JAJGQC010000259.1, read on the forward strand.
CGTTATTAATTCACGTCTGAAACTGTATAAGCTGAACTGACGTTGCCCTTCTCAATTTTTTTTTTGACAAATTCAATTTATATTTCAGAAGTATAGCTTTTACTTTCAACGGCTCAATCAAGCGGGAAACGTCATATTTGTTTCGCGGGGCGACTTGCAATCACACGTGATGCGAAAGACTGATGACAGTGTTTGCAGGAGATGTGGCTTTCTGCCTAATGGATAGGGGGTATAGAATAATGCGTATTTTACACGCTGTTTTCGGTACATTGCAAATGCGGCTGTTATACCCAAAATGAGCATGTGGTGCTGTTCGGCATTTCTTGATGCACCATGCTCGTTCGAATAGGGTTACTTCTCCACTATTATACCAAGCCGGTAAACCTGTGGTTTGTAACCCTGCATGGAGAAGTAACGCTATTCGAATGAGAGTATTAAAGGCACTGGACACGTTTGGTAATTGTCAAAAGCAGTATTCTCACTCGATGTATCCCATCATATGCATAAAATAACAAACCTGTGAAAATTTGGGCTCAATTGGTCATCGAAGTTGCAAGAAAATAATGAAAGAAAAACACCCTTATTGCACAAATTAGTGTGCTTTCAGATGCCTGAAAAGGCTTCAGGCCTGAAGTCCTTTTCAGATTCAAATATTTTAGTGAGAAATTACCTCTTTCCTAAAAACTACGTTACTTCAGAGGGAGTCGTTTCTCACAATGTTTTATACTATCAACAGCTCTCCGTTGCTCGTTACCAAGTATATTTTGAGTAATTACCAAACGTGTACAGTGCCTTTTAAGTACATGGTGTATCCGCAAACCTTACTGGATTGATGGGTAATTGGTATAGCCTCAACTTGTACAAATCTAACAGTTGCGGAAACAATCATGTGATTGCCTCTCTATGCGTTGTGGTGGTTCTAAAACAACCCACAGGGTTGTATAAACACTCGACGTTTCGATCAGTATGGCATGCTTGTCTTCATGAGAAAAGCTGATGGGAATTACATGATGATACTGCAGAGATAGTTCCGACGACCGCGCAAAGTTTCAAATCTTGCGCTACTATGTTCACTCTTAAAGGGACACGTTGCCCTGGATCGGGCGAGTTGGTCTATGAAAAGCGTTTGTAACTGTTTTTTATAAAATGCATATGGTTAGAAAGATGTTTTTAAAGTAGAATACAATGATCCACACAAATATGCCTCGAAATTGCGTGGTTTTCCTTTTACTTTGCGAACTAACACGGTCCGCAATTTTGTGGAGTCAAAAATGTGGCTCTACAAAATGGCGTGCCGTGTCCCTGTAAGTGCTTTAAAGGTAGGTCATGCTTTGTCAATGACCCCGGAAAGCCTACGGTACTTATGAAGATGGTAATGGTAGTAAGCATTCTGCGAAATTATTTCGTCTGAAGTGCCCCCGATAAGGCCACATAAAAATAAAAAATTGTTGATCGTCCTTTTTTATGGGAAGAGGGGGAGGGAGGGCGTTTTTTTTTTTTTTTGACATGGCAAATTATGAAATAAAGAATAAAGATATCATCATAATCACTATAAAACAAAGGGTTTGTGTGATTTTGATGTTTTTAATTGTTTTGTTAAACCCTTTCAAATCCATAGATGACTTTTTCTGTAAACATTTTCAAAAAACTAAAACGCAAATATTTGAAGAATTTTTCTTGTTTTGCCAACATGAACAATCTTTCTTCAATCATCTATTTCCGACCTATGGATTTTGAAAAAATATCAGCTGAAAAATCTGGGAGCCAAATTTGACTGAAAAGATCTTAAAAAATACCGTTTTTATGATTTAAAAAAAAAAAAATGGGGTCGGGGGGGTTTTGTAGGGTCGGGCGGGGACGATCAACAATTTTTTTTTTATGTGGCCTAATAAAAATGTTTGTGGGTTTTACCATCGGTGTTTAGTAAATCCAAAAATATTATTCTCTCTACTGATCATTTTTGTTCGATGACGTAGTCTTCTGAGCGTCACATACAGTTCAAATACATCTTGGATCACAATGTTATTATGAACAAAATACGTTTAGAATACACGCCAAATCTCAAGCCTGCCTGCCACGCCCCCAAAATGTTGGCCAACAGTGGTGCAGAAAAGACCGAGTTACCAGCACGATTCCTTAATTAGTTGCGCGTCTGTTGTTCCATCAAATAATGCAATTGTACAGGAAGTTAGTTGCCTGGCCTTGAGCGCGTTAGTACAGCCCCTAATGTTCTGTCAATTACGTTCAACGATTTTACCTTTCAGCTGGTTTTTTTCCTTCAATTGGTTTATCCTAAAATATTCCAAAGAAAATACTTCGTTTTTATGAGAAATGTTGTTTATTCTAAAAATCCAGCGCTGGATTTTAAGATTAGTGGACAAAAGAAGAAAAACAAAATCACCCACAAGGGTATATTCGTAATTTGATTTGATAACATTTTGCAAATAACAGGTTCATATTTAACTGCGTTCTTCATTTTCAAATTTACAGCTTAAAATTGTCATTATAGTCCGATAATTGCAATCAAAACAGGATTTTAAAGCATAACATTTTTCTTTTACCTTATTTTCCTCCATATTGTGAAAAACATGCTCCAGATTTTACAAATCAATCTAATTTTTCTAGGCAAACATTAAAACAATTGGATACATTCCAGTTATTTGTAAGCAATATTACGCACATTTTTTCATGTTTGAGGTCAAAGGGATAACAAAATCTATCCCCTCCACTCTTCGGCAAGGTTTTAGGAACAAGGGATAGAAAATTCTATCCCCTCCTCATTTCAATTTTAAGAACAACTTCAAGATAAAATGCTATATATTACTAAAAAAAGTGAACAATTAAAAACTGTAGTTTCAAATGAACCTGTTAGATGGAAACCTATTATGCTAAAGGTCTAATCTCATATAGCTCAACACGGGCTGTGAAAACAAATCGATCATAACTGTAAAATTCTCCTTCTGCACGTACAAATCACTGATAGAACGCTTTAAAGATGGAATCATGGATTATTTTTTTGTCAACGTAATGGTTTTATTACACTAAGAATTATAAGTCACATGTGACAGTTCAGCTGAATACAGTATCTGTTGCTGAGAAAACAGCAAAAAAACTGTCACAGTATAGTCAACAAGAACGTCGAATCCATCCACGTTTTTTTTAGCGAGGTGACAGATACCAACCACAGCATTCGCGAACGGATACCAACCCTTATAAATCTGAGAAAGGATTCATGCATGAATCGTTTCTAACAGACTTTATCCAAACCATATCACTTCGAGGGGAATCCTTTCTCAAAATAGTTGATACTATCAGCAGCTGCAGTGCTTCTCACCAAGTAAATTTGTTAATGTCATTAATTTTTTGGAGTACTTACCAATTTAAGTACGAACCCACCTTTAAACGATCTAAGACCGATCTGGGCCCCATTTCACAGAGCTGCTTATAAGCACTAAAAATAAGCACGACAAAATTACCCTTACCGGAATAAGGTTACCAGCCCAAATACCATGTCACTCGTACCATTTGTGACTGGTATCCTGCTTAATTTGGCTTAGCAGAACACGTTTAAGCAATATCTGCTGCTTAAGCAGCAGCTCTATGAAATATGACCTAGTATGTTGAACTGCAAGCTTGATAGTAACGACCGTGTCTATACATTTCTGCCCAGTACACGAGAGGTAGGTGGGATGTTGAATATACGGAAACAGTATCCAAATCCGTCGTCCCCGCGCCGCGAAACAAGTGAAAAAGAATATATCCCGGGGGAAACAAAATGTAGCTATATTGATTACGGTCTGAAAATGTTCTCAGGTTGTTCGTATAATACCAAAGGCATCTCGATATATACCCAACCTCCTAACCACTATTCCCATGAATAAGATATCGACATCAGGGGGGTCGACAAATTTGCCATATGATATCAGTTTACTGTGCGAGACTTGGGGGATGTACACTTTCCAAAAATGCCAAAGGTGTGAGTATTATCACGACGGACCCTAGCATCGAATAAACCGAGGGAATCGAATAAACCACAACAGGGTTGACGTGGATTTGCTGTAAATAATGGTTGACGGGACCCACTTTGTTCTGTGCCGGTCAAATTGCGGTTGTCCGTTTTTTTGTCTTCTTCTCGTAATTCAAGCCCTCAAATAAAACGTTGAGGGGTGAGGAGTTTGAGTTCAGCATCGAAGTAATAACAAATAGTGATTTCGGGGTTTTGATTTTCTGTTTTCTCGGCTTTGACAGGTACCTGTTCAGACAGAAATGTTTCCACAGGAGTGCGTCTTTTTTGGAGCACTTTGTCAGTATAGGCTTTCAGGTTGAAACTGATTAATTAGTTTTCGATATTATAAAATTCTCTACCTTATTTTGAATTAACCCTGCGCCTAGCAAAGTGGCTGTAGCGGAAGGCACATTTTTTTTTTCTTTTTCCAAGTAACATAAGAACCGTTTGGTCAAATCCGTTCAACCTTTTTGTATTCCTGTATTAGTACCACCCCCTTTTAGATAGTAAATTTTCCATGGGTTAGGTTTCACTACTGGGTCACCACGACCCTCTAAAGTGTGCTGGTGGCAGCCCCCCATTGACATGCGTACATAAGATCTGCTGCCAACACATTGTAATGTATCTATCATCAGGCTAATACAATGTATGGTCACATCAAGTATGGATACTGGTCTTTGACAATTACCAATGTTGTACATTTGCTATATGAACGACAGTCATAATTTCATAACAAATATAAAAATGTCCGTTGAAATGTCAGCTCCTACTGTCTTGTGGGTTGATTGCCCGTTGCGTCAGTCCTACGCCAACCTCGCTATCCAATGACCCCCCCTCCCCAATGCACTGACTGCATTCAAACTTCATCCTGAATGGCCTCATTAGTAAATTGGAAAATCAAGTTAATACAAATGCAAGAACGAAACACTTGAATGGTGGTTCCCGCAAAACAATCTAATTAGTATCAATCTGAAGGCTCAATTCCAGTACACAGTCCTCCAGAGAATATATCTCTATATTATTATTGTCAAAGTCGAAGAAATAGCTTGTTATGAAGACCACATTAAAGGGACACGTTGCCTTGGAGTGGGCGATTTGGGCTATACAAAGCGTTTGAAAGCTTTTGTTACGGAATGAATATGATCGGCAAGATAGGTTATAATGATCCACACAAATGCCTCGAAAGAGTGTGGTTTTCCTTTTAGTCCGTGAACTAACGAAGTAATTTTGTGGAGCAACAAATTTGGTTCTACAAAATGGTGGAACGTGTTAGTTTACGAAGTACAAGAAACTCCACACAATTTCAAGGCATAAATCTGTGGATCTTTATGTTCTGCTTTAAAAACATCTTTTCAACCATAAAATTAATTTAAAGGCACTGAACACGTTTGGAAATTGTCAAAGACCAGTGTTCTCACTTAATGTATCCCAACATATGCATAAAATAACAAGCCTGTGAAAATTTGGGCTCAATTGGTCATCGAAGTTGCAAGAAAATGATGAAACAAAAAACACCCTTTTTGTACAAATTTGTGTGCTTTCAGATAGGAATAAAAACTTCTTGCAAGAAGTTTTTATTATTTTAGTGAGAAATTACCTCTTTCTCAAAAACTACGTTACTTCAGAGGGAGTCGTTTCTCACAATGTTTTATACTATCAACAGCTCTCCGTTGCTTGTTACCAAGTAATTTTTTATGCTAATATTTGTTTTGAGTCATTACACAAATTTCTGTGCAACAAGGGTGTTTTTTCTTTCATCATTTTCTTGCAACTTCGATGACCAATTGAGCCCAAATTTTCACAGGCTTGTTATTGTATGCATGTGTTGGGATACACCAAGTGAGAGCACTGGTCTTTGACAATTACCAAACGTGTTCAGTGCCTTTAAAGTCCCCGTTTCCAAATTGGTCAAGTTTTCCCCGCTCGATCCCCAGACGTGGTCAACACTCCACATGTTCACTTCTGCCCAAAATGTAATATTACAAGTCCTTGTCCTACAAAAATTTGGGCGTCTCTTTCGATCGGTCTTTTCACATCGATAAACTCTCTGGTTCTCCCTTCGCTCTGCGATCACGTTTTATTTATACGACTGAAGGTCCGGGGGGGGGGGAAGGTTGTCTCGACTACCTTTTTAAAGCAGAGGGTAATTTTCTTTTGTATAAAATTGTTTCCGAATGTAATGTAAAATTGTTTGGCGGTTTTTATCGTAATTGGTTTCAGATCTCAATTGAGTTATTACGTTCCTATGATCCCCTTGGAAATGTATTCATCTTATAGCAAACAGCCGTCCAACTACGTTCAACATCAATCATAAATTTGGATTCGTCTCCCCTATTTTTATAGAGGGAAAAAGGCTTTTATTTTGTATTGATTTGACTTTCACATTTGACATTATAAAAAATAATAAAAACCCGGGAAAATATAAGTAAAGAAAAAGATGAACACATAGACAAGCAGCTAGCGGACAGTCAAAGACATTGCACAGTGTCATTCCATGACATTTTCTGGCAGGCAAGCAGGCCTTGGCCCAATTTCATAGAGCTGCTTAAGCACAAAAAGTAGCTAAGCACAACAAAAATATGCTTACCAGAATAAGATTACCAGCCAAAATACCATGTCACATGTACAATTTTTGACTGTTATCCTGCTAATTTCTGCTAAGCACACAATTTGTAAGCAAAATAGTCTGCTTAAGCAGCTCTATGAAATTAGGCCCAGGAATTACACTGAGGCCACGGAGGCCATGGAGGCCGTGGAGGCATGGTCTCTGTTGCCCCTTGTCTTGGCCTTGGTGCCCCTCAAACAGTTTCCCATAGACTTTCAGATTTTCCAATGGAAGTGCCCTTAGCAAAATGAAAATGGCCTTGCCCTCTCAAAGATGAAATTCCAGGCCTGTACTGTAGTGTTTATGTGATAAATTAGACATCTTGCTCTGGTGTATTATAAAGAAAATAATTAAT
>JAJGQC010000026.1:0-18000 GCA_021014325.1 Plazaster borealis
CCGCTTCCCAGGTTGCATCGTAAACTTGGGTGACTGTGATCCCTGGCCGCACGTCAGTTACAGGGTGAATGGCTTCTGACTGGTACCCCGAACAAAGATATTGACAAAATAGGGAGACCGCCAACAAAGGACTAGATATCTCAGTTGGTAGATCAGCCCAACATTCTTTTTCTTTTGTTACTTTTATTTTTATTTTTAGTCTTGACTATTGCTGGAGTTCCACTGAGAGGCAAAAACAAAAAAAACAAATCAAAGTTGAAACCTTTATTTAACGGCACATAAAACTTACCGCTCCAAACATTTTTCCAAATTTGCTTCCGCTTATCCTCATCATCTTCAGAGAGGTCCTCGTAATATTCTATCGTTCAGGTCCAAAATGAAGACCAAGAAAGAGAAATATTGTTGTTATTATCGAAAACCCTGCAGCGAGAGAGGGACATGTATGGTTACAACGTTCCTGCGGTACTTTGTCAGCCCATGCTGACAATCTTTTTCAAAAAGTGAAGAGGGTTTGTTTGGCATTTTCAATTTTGTTTTATCTAAGTGTGTTGTTAACATGTCCAGGTATTGTTTTGGTTGATTTAAGCTTATCTGTTTGCTGAAGCAATTAATTATGCTAGTTTGGTTTCATCTACCTTTTAATCAAATCACTGTCCCCTGTTGATTGACACCGCCTCTAGGACGTGTGGCATGGTCCAGCTTATGATATCAAGGCATATGAGCTGACCAGTGTGTACGATGTGGTTAAGACAATAGGAATGTTTTTAAATATAATGTCAGTACATGTATGTGCTTACAACATACCTCTTTGCAGGGTTTTTAATAGATATCTTAAAATAGTCTCATGGGGGTTTGAAAGTGTAAGATTTGTTTATACTGTTTATTGAACAAATTCATTGGGTTATCCAGTGGTAAAAAATCACTTTTCAAAAAAATAATCACTTTTATATTAACACAATGGTTTTGTTGATCATTTCAATCAATGAAACTTACGCTGAGACTGATGAAGGCGTGGTTGTAAGACACAAGTATCATTCGAACTGCAGGGAATGATATGGCTCTATCAAATGTTGCACTGCCACTCAACTATTGAACAAATATGGGAGATTGAAAATTCTGTTGTAAGTGGCCACCATGCATTTTGTTTCATTATCATGAATTTCACATTGCATTAATTGCTATTTATAACAAAGCAACATATTAATATATAATAATAATAGTAAACAAGCATTTCTATAGCGCCTCTCCCAATGATCGAAGCGCTCAACAAACAATTAAAAATATGAAAACCATTTTAAAAATATATAAATAGCATAAAAATACAAGATAAAAATTACGGTAAAAATATATTATATAAAAATAAAATATATTATGCTGCCCGTAATATGCAAATATCGACTTGATGCTGTATATGACCCTTTTCGAAACCATGGCTTAGACTTAGGCATTGGCTTAAAGGCACCGCACACGTTTGGTAATTGTCAAAGACCAGTGTTCTCACCTGGTGTATCCAAACATATCTATTAAATAACACGCCTGTGAAAATTTGGACTCAATTGGTCATCGAAGTTGCAAGAAAATGATGAAAGAAAACACACCCTTGTTGTACAAATTTGTGTGCTTCAGATAGGAATAAAAACTTCTTGCAAGAAGTTTTTATTATTTTAGTGAGAAATTACCTCTTTCTCAAAAACTACGTTACTTTAGAGAGAGTCGTTTCTCACAATGCTTTATACTATCAACAGCTCTCCGTTGCTCGTTACCAAGTCAGTTTTTATGTTAATATATATTTTGAGTAATTACCAAACGTGTACAGTGCCTTTAATAGGCTCTTTGAGTTATTTAGAGAACGTGCACTTTCCTTACGGGACTTCAATCAGAGGACGGAGCCTAAGTCCAAGCCCTGGTTTCGAAAATGGCCTACACATATACCTGATCAATGATATCACAGTCTGCAAAGAATACCGAAGTGGTCAGTGGAGAAACTGCACCTGGGCACATCTCTCTGAAAATTATACATATTTGAAGATTATTTTTAAACAAAAAAGAAACAAAAAATGGAAAGAATCTGTCATGACGGCTATTGCAGCCTATTGGCAAGATAAGAGATAATAACCTCTTCCTGTTTCCGAAATGTTCGACGGTCAATAATAATGTAGCTCTATTGTGTAAATCCATTGCAAATAATTAGTTATCATTCTTTGCCTTGTAATAAAAATAAGGCTCGATCGCAACACTTTTTTGCGTTGGTTTAAAAGATCGTTTACATTATCCATGGAGCCTCCATGTTTTATTATATCGTGTATGTAAATGGGTTTTTGTAAATTTAAACCTTATGCAGATATTTGCAGGTGCTTAGCATTCCGCCCCTCACTGAAAGACTTGATAAGCTTTCTTTGAATTTTGGTAATTCGCTTCTGTCTTCAACCAAGCATAGAGAGTGGCTGCCTCCTGCAAGGAACAATAACCTTAGGAATTCCGACTCTTTGTCTACTATCAGGTGCAGAACCAACCGATACAGGTCTAGCCCCATTCCTTACCTAACCAGTATTTTGAACATGTAAAGTGATTTAATAGGCCTCCAATTTTGATCATGACTGTAACAATTCTGTTTGTTGTCCTTTGTGGGTGGGTGTGGTTGTTAACACATTTTTTTTTATTCCCTGTATGTTTAAAGATGGACTACAACGAAAACTCACACATTAAATTTACTATCGAACCTTGTTTATGTTGTGTTCAGGTAACAATTTATTGTTGTGGTTATGTTTTTCTCTAAATAATTTTGTTGCAATTTGAACGAAAAAATTAGACCTCGATTCTTAGATTTTGAAATTTCCCGCCCTGTACTGGTTCCCGGCAAAGATCCATTGAAAACCACAATGAAATCCACGATATAGTACCAGTGGACTTGTAAACCAGCGAAAAGTGATGACGTACTACCCACGAGCAACCGAGAGTAAACAAAAGACGCCATGTTATTCCGTGTGTATTATGTATGCCTTTTCATGCAGAGGTATGAAGTTTTTACGAAGCTTTTTTGATTTGATAATTATCCAATTCTGATTAACGGTTATCATCATTTTCTTTTTCGTGCGTGAATGTGCGTTACACGATCCGACGGATATAATATATCCGTCGGATATATTATAAACGTAAAACAAAATCACTCGAAGGCGCAGCGAAACGCTGACCGCATCACGCAACACAAAATACAACGCATGATCACACAGTACACAACGCACGCACACACACTACACACGGACGTCGTTTTCAGGCCTGTAGTCTTTGTCACTTTGCGTGAGACAAAAATGCAAGAAACATTGAGCGCTAGAGGGCGTTTCGGAACAATGCGATAGCGTGAGATTAAACGCCCTCTATTGGTGAAATTACGCGAACCAGTTACAAACGCTTTGAGACAAGACTTGACATGTCTGCGCATGCTCGGAAAATCTGTTATTCACCCAAAATTGCATCGTCCGTTTTGGGGTTTTTTAGTACAATTTTTGTCAGTAAAATACGACTTTTGGGAATAAAGAATACAGTTTTTGAACTCCAGAGGTTGGCAGGTCTGGTTTGGCAACAAAGTTTCGTTTGAAGCCTGGATCGATCCCCACACTGAAAGCGCCAAAGACCGAGAGAATTTTTGTATCTACTACCACCAGGCCTAGCTTGTCCGCTGTTATTCCGCAATGTATTGTACGGTAAAAATGCTTGCACACGATCGACCCATGGAGGAAGAGAATCGACCCGAGGTAAAGCGTCATGGGTACTACGTCACACACACAGTATGAATTATTCATAAGTTAAGTGCTTTTGCTGAAACTGAGTTTTTCTGGGTCGTAGAACGCCGATCAATTTTGGGTTTTTTTTTTGCATGAAGGAACAACTTTTATTGAACAATAATAATATATTAGTAATCATTATACATTTCTCGAACGAGAACCGTAACACAGCCTTTATCATTATTCCGTTGTAGTCCATCTTTAAGTTTGTTTTTTTAGATTTTCTCTTGCCTTTTTTTGTGTTTTTTATTTTTAATTTTTTTTTTGTCCCAGTCTTCCCTGTTTGTCTGTTGTGTGTTTCTCAGTGTTGTCTTGTCCTTGTTTGTTCGTTGTTGTTTGTTATGTGTTTTTTGGTTGTCTGTTTGTTTAGTTTTTTGTTTGTTGGGGTGTTTGTTTGTTTGTTTGTTTATTGCTTTTAAATTTTTATTGCTCCTATTGTATAAATATTTTGCTGTACTTTTATATTTTTATTGTAAACCTGTATTTTAATTCAGCCTGCCCGCTGCGAGAAGCAGATTTGAATAAACCAGTAATAATAATACATGTTGTGATTGTGTGCACTGCACCGTCTGCAGAACAACCATACCTATCATGCATCACTACATCCTGAACCAGAACTTGTACAAGCTCAGCAGCCCATCCCAGCGGTCTTGATGAGACCAATGGGCCGAGCGAAACTTGATGTGTCTGCTGCCACCTTGCGTTTTAAATTCTTCAGTGAGCAAGCGAAATTGTATGATTATTTTTCTCGACCTTGTTTTTCCCGCCACTTTATAAAACCGATCATATCAATCATTGTGCTCAGATTACAATGCTTTCCTTGATAACAATGTTTTTTGCTGATGTATACAATTCCAAACAAAAGTCGTTCTTTAAAAACAATTACCCAAGAATAGCGACTGTTTCGTTTGGACATATACCTCTGGAGAATGTTTGTTAAACAAAGGAAGTTTTGTAGACAAAAATAACTCACTGGATGTTAGCTGTACTCATCCAAACTTTTTCCGATGGTAAACCCGAATCAAATTCATGGAGCAGCTCATACTGAGATGGAACGTCAAACGTTGTTATGGCACGGGCCTGCAGAAAAAAATCAGCAGACACAAGTACTTGCAAAATTCAAAAATTAGTTTCAGTTCTCATAAAACTACCGTAGTCAGTTCTAACCCTTATCCTTATAGCGTGGTCAGCTCTAAACATTATTCTCACTGTGGTAAGCTCTAACATTATCCTTACCGTGTTCAGCTCTACTCCTTATCATTACCGCTGTTACGGTAGTGTGCAAGTTAAATACTTAATTATGTATTTGGATGCTTTTTAAAAAAACTGTTTGGTTCAAAACTTATTCGCCAGTTCGTGAAAACGCAAAAAACTTGAGCATACCGGATTCACCACATACACAGGGCGCGGATTCGCCGGTTCGTGAAAACGCAAAAACCTGAGCGCTCCGGATTCGCCACACATTCCCCACGTGGGGGGGGGGGGGTGTCGGATTTGCCAGTTCGTGGAAACGCAAATCCGTAAGTGCAGACGATTCGCCGCTTTGGCAATTGGCGTAATTAGTAAAGAATACAATTTCAAGACTTACAATTTTTCACATTTTTCAATTTTGACACCAAATACATTAAGAACATAAAAAAAAATACCACAATGAATAATTTTGGACTGATTCGCCACTTCGTGAAAACGCCGACGAATTGTATCTCCGCTAAACAGTTTCAAATCCTCCCGTAAATCAGTTGCTTAATCAATTCTAGCACACCTCGAAGGTTTATATGAAGCTTGAATGTTAAATTAAGAACACTTTCAACATTGGATCCATCGTTCGTTACCTGGAGAAGATAGATCGTCTCTCCAACAGCGGCCCATTCAATGTCCCTGGCATCAGAAAAACACCTATCCAACTGTGAAAATGAAGAAAAACGAAAACTCACACCGTTACAAGTAAGTCGCCACTTGTAAATGGAACACCGGTTAAACGCAGACTAATGATTATATATTTCAAGAGTTCACTTAATTAATTTTTAAAATGTTATAGTTGAAATGTTGTTCTTACGGGACTCGTGCCATGTGTGATGAGACTTATTCAAATAACACAGCAGTTCATTTGACCAGGACGACTACACTAAAACACTAATTTCGACATAAATACTAAAGTGATAAGTAATCTCGAAAGTTGATTTATTTTATGAAATTAGTCAAGTTCTTTAGAAGAAAAAAATTCTGACCAAGAGAAATTTCTGGGATGATTAGATGATAAGTCAACTTCAGACTCAGCTTCGGTGAGTCGTCTTAGTGAGATAATAGGGAGGTTTCGCACGCAAACGGATGCGCATACGCATACGTTTAGCTATCCGTAACCTACTTACGTGTAGCAAGCAGGATATCAGTGTCGTCTGCACGTATAGCGGATAGCAAGTAGCGTATGACGCCATAATGATGAGGTATCCGTCGCACTAACCGTATCCGTTCGCATGCGAAACCTCCCTAATATTACTGAGCGTCAACTTATGGGGTTCGCTAAGTTGACTTGACGACTGGATAAAGTTAATGGTATATCACTACTTATGTTTTACATTCATCGTGTTGACATGATATCATTACCATAAGTGCAACTCGTCCAAGTTTCAGGCTCAGCGCATCTGATACTGAGCAAAGCGCTGATTTACTATCAGTCTGGTGGATGGTCTGTGTTCCGCCTTCCCCTAGAAAATTGAAGAAGTATAAAATGGATAATATTTTCGGCTCAGTGCTAAAAGGTCATTAATTGCAAATTCATATTCGTAATGATCGAAAGGTCATTAAATGAAAATTCTTATTCATTAGAACAAATTTATCTGAATCAACAAATAAATGTTTTACTTAGAAAATGAATGGGTTTTTCGCCAAACAAATACCTCGAAGACCACTCTTGATCAATAAACCCCATTTACCAGAAGCTCCAAAATATAATATGCAGAAGCAATTTTATCAAACCCATGCAAATTGCACAATGACCTTATAGTCCTGAGCAGACGATATGCATGTCAACAGTTCTTATATTAAGCTTTATTAGAAGAGAATCTCAATATATCTAGCCCTGTACACGACTGTCTTGCTATTAGAAGGCCAGTTGTGGTCTGCTGCGGGAATGGCAGCTTTTCCCCACCCGGCCCTGGTTCTCAGAAAAGACTGAACTTCGTGCGAGTTCCCATTCCGTTGTTCGAACTGAAGTCTACGCACATTTATCGAGATAGCTGACCTGGCAGCACCAATGCAGCACCCTGGGTCTCCTGCCTGTCTGCCTTGTACCTTCTGTCTTTTTCGAGTATCTGGGCAGATATATGCTTCCTTTCCATTGGTTAGCCTGGCGCGGTTTTCAATTGTCAGCCAATCATTTGCTGTAAGAACGTTCCCCAAACGCATCGACTCGACAATACTACATGTAAATGTGGAGTTTGTCCAATTATGAAAAAACGGGCACTGTCGAGTCAAGAACCTTGAACGTGGCTACGATATGCCGTGGAAAAAGTTAAATGGATTTAGATTTTCTTGTCAGGGGATTTGTTTTTACCTGCGATGCAAATTGCCTCTTCCTTACGTCCGATCACCTTGCTTTCTACTGTCAATGACTTGTTGCGGTCAACTCGCAGTATCACCGTGTCTGCTTCTACCACTCCGGATACTACAGACTTGCGAAACCAATTAGGCGAAATGTTTTATAAATATTTGATATTGTTTTCTTTCCTCAGGCACAATATGAACAGAAAAATGCGCACCTACATATTTATATATTTGCCCAGTACAAAACTAATTTTATCCACAAGTATATTGACAGACACCCACTGAGCAGTCTGTAGTTTGGCCACCTGATGAGATCTCTAGCCCTTGGCAATCGTTGTGACATTCCTGATCTATTGCTCAAGGCCACTGTTTAGTCTTATTACTTTTGCGAAGTCGTTGGAAAGTGCATAACCTGGACCACCTGCGTGTTTCCAGTAGATAAGAATCTCAAGGTATGTGGTTTAGTCATCTTGTAAACAACTTGCCGGGTCGTATTACAACACTTTTCCTCTCAAACCCATCCACAATATAATTTGACTGCTTGGGGATATCTTGCGGGTTGTAAAACCAATCGTGGAGGGGTCTATCCGCAAGTTATCCTTGTATAGTTTTGAGAAAGTATCTTACTTGCTCCTCAATGCCACCATCTCCTTTCCTGTTTATTACCATGAACAAGTTAGTGTATAAACAGTATAGACAATTAAACACAATATGACCAAAGTTCATCAACTATAATAAACTATTTTAAAGAAAATCGTCAACTCCCTACCTCTCCTAGTCCGTAGTTGGAATTGATGACAATCTTGGTTGGGTTACCAGTCAGTGGATCGCGGCTAAACACAACACCTGGAATAGAGTCAAGCCACAAGATTACATCAATTCACAACTTATACTTTGCTCAGATAGAGATAAAATATTCCGTCTCCTTTAAATCGATGATGGGATTGGTCCACTTTAATTTTGTGTTCAAACAACGTAAAACATAACCTTGACGGCGCCTTACCTGCACTCTCTCCAGTAACTATTTCTTGTACAACTACTGCCATGGCGGTATCCACTGGCTGACCGTACTGCCTGTGTAGATTAAAAAAAATAAAATAATGCACATTGTCCCTCATTAGTTTAGCTAATCTCACTACAAGGCAAGGCACATATTGAAGAGTCTTCTCAACGCGGAGTTTTACGTAAGCAAAGAATATTTATAATCTTTCTAGTTTGTAGAGTACACACGCAATCACACACCCTCACAGCTGGTGACTTGTGGGGTCCTGCTATTGTTGTCCCATTATTCCCTTTTCTGTTGAATTCCCCTGTGGGGTACAAGTTTTACAAAGAATTCCTTGTGGGGTCCATTGTTCTGTTGTGTTTTGGACCCCACAAGGATGGGTGGGTATGTCCACATATCACTTGCGAAACCTTTGACAGACACCATCGTTTAGCGGTTTTTATTTTGCTGCCGTCATGAGTGCTGATTTGATGCTTACGGTAAGCAGAACCAATAACTTGGGCCAAGGTATCCGATTTTTAAAAAAAAAACTCCGTCACAATTGAGATATCGTCAAAACAACTCCTTGTACTTTCTAAAATTATTGTGTTAACTAATTTGATAATCCTTAAACTACGAGAGCCTTTCAAGTATTGACAAGACTTATTACCTTCGATATTGTACCGCTTGAAACGAGAACTGAGATGCCCAACAATCTTGTGTAGCCTGAAACACCTACGGGCAGAAAAAAAGTAAAAGTTTGTAATATAACTTTACACCGCCAAACCCTTTGAGGTTGTTTAAACCACTCGAATCTGGCTTGCAGGATTTGATCTTTTTAACCGAAAGACGATTTTTTCCTGCTTAGATCGGAACACTATCAGGCCTCTTTCTTTTGTTCCCTTCTTAATTCATGCATTTATTTCTTATTTTACCTAAGTGGCCAAGTCAATAGGAGACTTTTGAGACGATAGCGGGCGTCCCACTCACCGGTCCTTTTCTTATGTTTTCACGCTGTGAACAATGAGAAAGGACCAGTGAGTTGGACGCTAGCTATCGTGTCAAAAGTCTTCCGTTGCAACATCTTGTCTCACATGGGTAATGTACAACAATGAGGAGTAGAAAATGAACATGTGAAATAAACTGTTGGACGCCATTAGTGTTGCAGGCCAACCGTGACTTTAGGTAATCATCAATACCTTATCCAAGTTCTTTACACCAAGGAATGTTTGCATCTGGCCAGCGGAAGAGGTTAATGAACTATCTTCACCTGCAGAAGCGAGGAGAACAAATAATAGAATTAGCATCAAGATACAGGAACAAGTGACCATGCATTGATAACTTAAATTTTTAGCTTTATCTTCATCGATTACAACATTGAATTGTTCAGCCCTTTTTATTCATCTACTAGGTTTTCCAATTGACATCGAGCAAACTTTAAACATTTATAAACCAGCCTCTAGAGTCAACATTACGTAAGATGTCGATACTTGCAGCTTTACATACCAACTACTGATGAGCGAACAGCAAATGTCTTCATGCTCTCAAAGTCCCCGAACATCTTCGAGAATATCCCAGAAACCTCTAATTTTAAATCCTTGGAGAGGACGGTTTTAGATACCAAATCAACGATCCTGCAAAAGGTAGAGGAGCGTGTGAATATATTTGTGTCATGAAGAAGGTAAACTTTATCAAAGCATTCGATGAATAGACAACAACAGTTATCACTATGAATAATAACTTCTGAATCAATCCAGAAGTAACACCGACTTCTAAATGTAGGGATACCAAATGCGCCCTCAGTGTTATTGGGCCTTATGCAACTTTCTTAATTGCATTCTGGTTTATGCCATCAGTGAAATAATGTATTTTTGAGGAATAATTAATCATGTTGTTGTAAATTTGTATGTCTAATTAGCATATAGCCAGTATTGTGCTGACCTTTGACCTTCATGTTATAATTTTATCATACTGTGTTGTGCTATTATAATACTATGTATTTATATTATACTTCTACTTTTTGGTGAATAAATAAATAAGTTCTGGGATATTGATGTTTTATATATTTGAAACGTCATTGTGTGGATTTTGTAATGATGGTGAATTCTCGTCCTTTGTAGAACTCTGTTCCTCCTTCCTGCCCCTCATACAATGGGGGCGTATCACTTCATATTACACTGACAAAGTTCGTAATTCCACCTGTATGTATATTATTTAAAGCTACCTCGCGCATTCTTCCTGTAGATTACCCTCGCGGATGGAACAGGAAACTTCACTCAGTTCTGTCACAGCCGTCTGTATATCTGGGTTGCTCTATTGAAATGAAATGAAACATAATCCTCAAAACAAACACAGTGAATAAATACAAGAAGGTTTAGTAATAGTGGCTAATTTTAAAGGCATCGTACACGTTTGGTAATTGTCAAAGACCAGTGTTCTCATTTGGTGTATCCCAACATATGCATAAAATAACAAGCCTGTGAAAATTTGGGCTCAATTGGTCATCGAAGTTGCAAGAAAATGATGAAAGAAAAAACACCCTTGTTGTACAAATTTGTGTGCTTCAGATAGGAATAAAAACTTCTTGCAAGAAGTTTTTATTATTTTAGTGAGAAATTACCTCTTTCTCAAAAACTACGTTACTTCAGAGGAGTCGTTTCTCACAATGTTTTATACTATCAACAGCTCTCTGTTGCTCGTTACCAAGTCAGTTTTTATGCTAATATATATTTTGAGTAATTACCAAACGTGTACAGTGCCTTTAAGAAGTGACTTAAGTGCCACGAAGGTCCTTTCAAGTTTTTTCGTCTTTGTAGTTTCAGCTGGAATCATATTTTGGATCAGTTGTAAAGCTTTTTTGTAATAAAATTATTGTGAACATTATTAGGAAATTGTTGAAAGCTCAAGTTGTTCAAGCTGTTCAAGTTACAATAAACTAAAACTGGACATGTAGGGTTAAAATTAGTACAATTTTGAAATAAAGTGTTTTAAGTTAAATAAACGTTTAATGGTGAAAATTAAGGTACCTTCAAATGTTTGTCAAATGCAGCTGTTGTTATGCAGAAACCACTTGGAACTTCGTACTGTATTCGGGTTAGACAGGTAAATCAGGTATTATGTTACAATGAGTATAATGCTTTATTTATATGAAATTCTGCCAACAATTAGGTTGTAGACTACAGCACCGGAACATAGCTTCATCAATTCCAGTTAGGTTGTTGGTTTGAGTTGTCGAAGATAAATCAGACCAGAAAAAGAACGCAGAATTGTTAACAAAAAGTGAAAAACAATTGGTTTTAGTAAGGGGAGCTGTTCGCAATTTAATGTGGAGTGCCTTTTATTCAGCCTCCCCCTCCTTTCTTGCCCTTTCTGTCGAATGAGTTGTAAATTGCCTGTCACCTTACCCTATTTTGTGCGTGGAAAGTCAATTTACATGCATGTGGGTGGATATGTTCACTCAACTCGTCCGCCTTCTCTTGGTCATATCTTCAATGGTAGTACAGGCGGAGCTTTTCGCACACCTTTGAGGAGTGCCCGTCTTTCTGTCTGTTTTCCTCCTCCTTAACCATTTCCTCCCCAATGAATTGAAAGGGAAAACCTATTTTCGCCTGACCCTTTACAAACCAAGGCCAGGACGGTTACAGAAAAGAAAATAGCTACAGTGCGTTGTGTGAATGTTCACTTCATCATCGCGCCCTCTTTCGGAGATTTTAAGTGGTAGATCGTGAGAAACATTTTATTGCCGATTTTAAAGGGTGGGAGTAAGTGAACGGTCCTCTATCTCTTGTTCAGCATCCCCTCCGTTCGCGCAAATTGACTTCAAATAAATAGCCACATGTTTTCTATTTAACAAACCCATGTGTTTCTTTTCTTTTGTAATGTTTTAATACCAAATATTTCATGGACTTACCTCGACAGGCATTTGATTCCGCAAAGCCACCAGTTTCGCAAGTTGTGATCCTTTTCCTCCAGTAAGTTGTGACAGTTGGCACGCCCTCGCCGACAGAGGTACAACAAGCACCCGCAAGTTTTCAAGAGGCTCACCGTCTGATGAACACACAATACAGTTTTCTTCAGGGATAAATTGAAGCATTGGCCGAAAGGTAAATATGTTCGGCCTTTTCGTTCTCTCACTAATTGCAGGAAATCAGAGATCTTCAACACAAAAATTCAATTTTTATAAAAATCAGGTATCGACATTTTACCTGGTTCCCTGTACAGCCTGGGCGATGACTCTTCTGCCAGCTTTTGTTTCACTCCATCATACCTGTTTCAAGTAATATGCAACATATTATTGTTGATTACTTCATATTGACTAAACTTGCTTTACTGATATTAAATCATCAACCGGGGTTATTACAACATTGGGGTTATTTTTTTTAAAGATAACAGCATGTTACTGAAGAAAAAGGCTATAAATAAGTAAATAAATATATTTATCGGTTTTGAATCGGTATTAACTCAAAGTAAAGTTAGTGATTATCCAATAATTAGTCAACTTGTGCCTAGGTTTGTATTTGTGCTACACGATATGTGTCATTCCAATTGACTTCTTTGTAAATTTCTGGAAATTTTGAAAAAATAACTTCTGAATTAGATATTGTTACTTACCTTCTTAGAGCCTGACACACACCCCATCCTGCTACGCCATTTACAGTGAAGCGGCTCATTCCCTCACCTATCTGCACACACCAGTCGCTGCCCACATTGAGGAACATGGTGTCGTCTGTAGTAACTTTAACATCCATTCTCAATCCATCTATAAAGAGATAGCATAAATAAAAAGTACCGACAAACAAATCGATTACTGAATCTTTTTTTTATGGGAATGAACATTCAGAACAATAAGAACTATAGAGAAAGACGTGAGGAATTGAAGGTGCGCATAGCTTCATTATGCTTAACTAATGCGGCTATTTCGATGATTTCAATTACAACTTTGTTGTAGTCTTGTGGCGTGTCGTGGCTGAGCGGTTAAGAGCACCAGTGCTTCTGACCAGTGCTTCTGATCAGAGTGTGGGTTCGTGTCCCGGTCGTGGCACTTGCGTTAATGAGCAAGATACTTTACCATAATTGCTTTGTCCCCTGGATGGGTTGGGGGAATTAAGCCTTAGGTCCTGTGTTGTAGGATTGTTAGTGCAATCTTGGAAGAGTATAAGGGTTAATCCCGGTGTAAATTTCTGTTTCACACAGCAAGCATCCCTGTTTACAGGTTTCCGCAGGCTTGCGATCTACAGTGATTAAGTGAACTACGAGGCGTCCCAGGTTTCATTACTAGAAATATAGAAAATGGTAGTCTTTACTATGTCGTCTTGTCAGCCCATTATTATAGTTAATTTTTTAAACTGAACTGATTTCAACTTATCTGTGCTTGCACGGGCTCAAAGTATGTGTTTCAGGTGCCTGTAGTAAAGCACGATGAAAATCTAATCAAGAACGTACATTAGGATATAACATTTTGTTATGCAGAACCGATCAAAACATCTTCAATGATTTTGTAAATGAAACACCAAGAATACCTTCCAGATGTACGTCAAACGTGAAGTTCTTGGGTATTTTATCCGTATTCTCCATCAGAACGGACAGTGGGAGGTTGACAGAGGAGGCAGGAATGACGTCATCAACCACTTTCATCAAGAAGCCCGTTTGTTTGCTTGAAATTTGAAATGAAAACGAAATCAGAAAACGTTTAAATTAGCAAAGCACGGTAATAATTAATTGATTATAATCTGGATGTTTATACCGTTCATATAGTAAGGCAACGCTTTACAGAAACTACCTCTTTTGTTTTCAGACTTGATTGGCGGTTCTTTTTTACAGAAGCGTTAAAGGGACATTTAGAAAAAAAAGGAAAAACATAATTATGACGAGTACCTCTTTGACTTACATTACAAAATTGTGATTCAGCATTATATGATTTAGCATCAGTCAAAATTATGAATTGTGCTAAGTAAGTCATAATTCTGAGGTCATATTTGACTTGTAATAAAGTCTTAATTATGAAACATCAATCATAAATAAGACCTGTAGTAAGTCAAAATTATGATAAGTCAGAATTTTGACTTTAATTTTCTCTCTCTCGATGTCCCTTTAAATCTTCCGTAGTTTTTATTAGGGAGGGAAATATTGAATGACGTCCCATTTTATAACGACGCAAATTGCGAAGTTGATTGCCCTGTGAATTATTTGAGGAACCCTTTCTCTTTCTCGTTTAGTGTCGTGGGTTACTTTACAGGCATAGCACAACACATCGGACAAAGTAATGCTTCAGCTAAGTGCCGCTAACCGACCCCACACACTCTGTGGATACTAGTTAGGTGCGCCAGACCGCTCGTCCACGACACTCATTAGATTGCATCTGTAAAGTCTAGTCAAAGTTTCCCATTGACTTTACTACAGCAAGTTGGTTTGATTTGACCACATATCAAATACGTTCTCTGGCTCGATTTCACACAGAGTGCAGATTGATCTTAAAAGTGCAGACCAATCTTAACAGTAAGCAAAATGTTTTAATCACTATGGCAATACTGACAATTCATCCTAAGATGAATTTGTGAAATCGACCCCTGTTGTTATGTGCTCTCCATTCAGAATTACTATGTAACATTCAATGAGCATGTTAATATCAGCTTGACTTCCGGGTAAAATATTTTCCAGCAGCTAAGAGCCTGTTTTCATAAGAAAAAACTAACATATAAAACACAACTTACTTTGACTTATATCTAGGTGCGCACGAGGCTTCAACGTATAAACAGTTACCATTCTGCAAAATACAATAAATCAACGTGATACAAATTGGATCTACATGTGGGTGGCTGTGCAGTTTTCAAGAAACGTATCTTATGGTCATCATCCCAATGTGTGGATTGTGTTGAAGTTAAAGGTTGCATTTACATCTATGTTTTTGTCCCCGGTTTTGTATTGAGGTTATAGGCCTTGAAGTTGTGGTTTGAAATCGCATACTGTCGTAGACTGGTTTGTACTGTAGTCCGATGAAATAAAATGGTATCAGTGATCCTGATAATGTTAGTGGGTCCTATCATACTCGTTAGGCCTTTAGCTCACACGGCCACCACCTTGAATATATGACAAGTCCAATGTGAGCAAAATAAATCACAGACTCCTTTCCAAACCTTCGGCTCCAACTTAGAGGCCATCAGTAGTTTCCAAAATGTGCACTTTCGATACTCTCTCGGTGCTTCAAAAGGGTGGTCGCGGAACCAGAGCCACAGGAAGCCGAATCCATGGTTTCGAAAAGAGCCATAGAGCAGCATTCAAAACGGGGCCCGACTATTTGTCCCCTTCAGCGTATCTGGCAACTTGAACATTATTGTACTTCAGATTATTAAAAAAGGTTATTGGCTCAGTGTAAGCTTCTTACCTCCAACACAATGTAGTTCGCGATACGAGTGTGGAAATCACGCAATTGTTGAGGACCTATGGCCATGAGAATAAGCAAGATTAATGAAGTTTTATAAGGAGTACTTTCATTAAATCAAATGCATGTCATATTTCTCTGCCAAAAGACCCCTTGCATGTGACGTCGCAAGACCCAAACAGCGCCCTCACTTAGGCAATTGAAGACCTATCATTGGCTGAGAGTTGTGCGCGGCGCGTACACCCCTGCATGCTTCCAGCGATGACGGCCAATGCAAAGGGGGTCTATGACCTCGACCATTCAAACTCAAATGTTCACCTTTAAAGCCACGTGGCCTTTTCGGGGATCGGGCTGGATTAGCCTTTAATTCTGTCTCGGATTAGAGCATCGCATATGTGGTGGGTTTCAGTCCCTGATTGCATGGGTTTTCTCTATTTACGGGTTGTCCTCCCCAACCTAAGACTGAGATTGTCTTCATCATCATCTTCTCTTAAAACTCAGGCCTACGGGTCACAGTAAGTCGCCGTTGGATCCCTTGGTTTCCTTACCAGAAAGACTTGAGTTTGAAGAAGAAAAAAAAAATGAAAATGCAGTTGAATGTGAACATTGATTCTCGAAATTCAGTTACCTATGACACGTTCCTTGACACCGCGCATGATCAGTTTAGTCTCGTCTCCATCGTTAACTTGAACAACTCCATGGATCATACCAAACTGGGTATAGTGGTCCTGGTGCATGCTGGAAAAATGTTGAGTATTTTCTTTGAAACAAAAATACTTTGAAACACAAATCCAAATTGATCCATTATAAGGGACCGGAGAGGGGGGGCGCTTGTATTTTCCAAAGTTCAAGGCCTGTTTTCATGAAATGTCCCTTGATTCAAATCTACATGGTGCAATAATGTTTGTTTCCCCAAAACTGCCACTAGAGGGCATTTTTGTAACTAAATCACCCTCTCACAAATCCCATTGTTTTGGGTCCCAGATGTTTTCAAAATTAGCAAAATTTGTTTGTTTTGACACAACCAGTACAAAAAACACCCCAAAACCTTATGACCCTAAACTAAGATAATCATTAGAAAATTCGTGAAATTGTGATCAGCATCACCGTTAAAAACATACAAGTGTAAACATCGACCAGGCATATTTGCCTTCACACTCCCATCGCCCTACCGAAAGTTTGAAATTACAATTTGGGCCTACTCAATGATCTGAGTGGGTAGTTCAACCCACTCATCAAGCTTATCCGCCAAGCGGTACAAACGCCATGAGATGGGGAGAAAGCCTTGTTTTACTTTATACTGACCTTTTGAGCTTTGCAAACCATTCTTGGGTCCATTGTTCTTTTGCTAGACTGTCTGCTTCAAGACTGGGATTATAGTCTGAGGTAAAATCATAAAATGTTGTGAAGCCACTCCACCTAACAATATGGACACAGTAAAGAAAAATACATCAAACAAAATGCATGGTAATAATTTTGTAATCAGATTAGTGTGTAAAGGTCATAGCTCATAAACATTCCATGTAAACTGGTATCATATAGCGTGTAGATAGGGGACATATTTGGGTTAATTGTGCCTTTGGTGATAATAAGCGTGGAAATTTGGCACACAGTCAGAGCGTGTCACGAGAAAGATTGTTTGGCTATAGGGCAATCGCAGCCCTTTGAAAAGTTATAGATAAAATAACAAGCAATGTTCATAATATTGTCAAAATAGCTGCAATTGAACCTATGTGTGTTTTCAAAGGACAAATCTGCGATGGCCTTATAGCCAAATACCTCTCTCATGTCATGCTCTGACTGTGTGCCAAATTCCATGCCAGTATGTTTAAAAGGCACACTGTCTGTCTGTCTGTCTGTCTGAGCTTACAAGAGCTGCATTGAGGGGCTATTTGTAAGTATGTCTGTATGTGTGTCTACATGAGCTTACAAGAGCTACATTGAGGGGCTACTTGTAAGTAGGATCTGTACTTGTGGGCTTTTCTCGTGCTGTGGGCTCATGCCCACAATGTTTAAAACAGAAAAGATAAAGAAAAGGGATCATAGTCACAACCTGTGGGTCTGCTTGTCTGTCTGTCTGTCTATTTCACTCCACTGCATGAGGAAAGCCTCTTCACCTGTTCTCAATTTCACTCTATCCTGCGCTGTCTGTTGCCAAGCAATGCCCCTATATGTACTTAGTTCATCTCTCCATCTTCTGTTTTGTCTCCCTCTTTTTCCTGTTCGGTTTCTTGGAGTCCAGTTGGTTGTTTTGCATGCCCACCTGTTGTCATACCTCCTTGCTAGGTGACCTGCCCATGTCCACTTCTTCG
>JAJGQC010000260.1:0-25000 GCA_021014325.1 Plazaster borealis
GCCTCGCCCAGGGACACGAGTGTCACGATCGGGCGGGACCCGAACCTATTCACTCCAAAAATACATAATTACATCTGACCACTACAAGCCGAGGCGTCTTTTTGTTAAAATTGTTATTTTGCAAGCTTATATCTCCTGAAAATTGGGTTCTACTCAATTTAATTTCGGAGATGGCAGTAATTCTGACGGGATTATTTCTCAAGCGACTTGTACCTATACCTTATTTATACAAAAGCAGCCCTTTTCGGACTGACAGTTTAAGTTCGTCTATTCCGAGTATTACTTACATTGCAAAATGTCATCAAAAGGGTTTATTTGAATATTGAATCTTTCTTTTCCGATTAGAATTTACTTTGTCCAAACTATACATCTCTTAATTTTACCAACCCGAGATAACAAACACAAGTGGGGGAGTCTAAGTTCGAATCTTGAAATTAATTAATTTGAAAAGGATCATCATTTTACAAGGACGGAAATGTTTACACTTTTTTTGGTACGTAAGTAACCACAGCTAACCTACGCCATGGGGTAGATTATAGAATAGACAATTACTTTTAAGCTTTTCAATGTATGTATGAATATGTTATTTATACTAATAGGATTCCCATGGGTAACAAAGCATGTCCGGGAGACTTTGTATTGTGCACGTAATTAAATTAATAAATGTCGAAGGTTTTGTGGCTATAAATCTTTGTTACAGCTCCAACACACGCTTGGTGCGTACATGTTTCTTGGTGACAGTAATAAATGCATTCTTACGCAGTTATAGACTTGGTGTTGCGTTAATTAATTAACCTATATACGTTCTGTCAACCCCGGTGGTTCTTGATAAAAACAAAAACGGTTACCTTGCACTGTACAAAACACCCCTCACACACATTAATACACATTACGGGCAGGGAGGAGGTGGAACAGACGCGTCGCAACAAGTAGTTCATGGCTGAGATACCAACCGCCTTCATCAGAAGATAGCAAACCACGTACAGTTGCGTATTACCATTCTTGCTCGCCTTGAAGACAAACACACACACACTCCCCCTCCTGTACAAATGTCTCCAGGATCACACTCCTTAATCCCCATCTTGTCGGGTGATCTTGGTCATGTTCGTCTCGCCAAGGTTGTAGTCGAGGGTTCCACGGTGTCGTCTGTTGTGCGCATGAAACCTCTTCGGTAGCGGTTTGCGTAGAATTTGCAGCATCCCTGACCTAATCCGCGGGTTCGTCACGGCGTATAGAAAGGGGTTAATGGCGCTGTTAGACCACAGCAAGTACGCTAATGCATCAGATAGCGCTTTGTTGTCCAGATTGTCTATGTGAATGATTTGAGTGAATTTGTTAATCCAATATGGCACCCAGCAAATCAAGAAGACCCCTACGATTAAGGCTAATGTGACAGCCGCCTTGCGGTGTTTCTTAAAGTCAGTGGTACTTCTGCCCTGAAAACGTCTTGCTCTCTGCCGAATGTTATTATAGACAGTTATATTGAAAAATGCCACCAATATAATAGGTACAATGAAAGACAGAATGAACATTGACATTTGGTAGCTGATTTCGTACGACACCCCGAAATCGCACTCATTGGAGTAGTCAACCCAGAGCCCAAACAGTTTATCTGAGAGTAAAATAGGGATGGCGTTAATGAGGAGGGAAATCACCCACGTCACAACGACCAGGATGCAGGTTTTTGGAATGGTGATGTACTGCTTGTATTTCAGACCCGTCGAGACCAGCATCAGACGGTCGAAGCTTATGAGCACGATGGCGAAGGCGGACTGCGTAGCCGCGGAGAAGTCCACGATGGTCCAACACTTGCACATGAGCTCCCCGAAAATCCAATCTTCCTTGAGCTGCCAGATATTCTGAAAAGTCATGGAGATAATCCCCACCAACAGGTCGGAGGCTGCAAGGTTCAAGATGAATATATTGGCGGGTTTCAATAGTAGTTCCTTGTCTCTTATGATTACCGACATAACCAGGATATTACCGACAACGATAAGAGTCCACAACAGCCATAGGAGGAAGTTTATTGGGTTGAGAACCTCAGGGTCCGACGTGGCGAAATCGCTCGCCGACGACTCCATCGAGCTATCGGGTTCGTCAAATCCCTCCTCGGAAACGTTTTTTCCGAGAATGTACGCGCAGCCCACGGCTGCGATTGTCGAGTTGCACATCGTCGCTAATACGGCGCTCGTACGAGCCACGCTAAGTGATGAGACTGATGGGAAAATGTGAGCCTGGCAACACGTCGCTCCGTTTGCTTTATACAATTTCTCTGGCGCGAAGGGTTCCTGCCGGACACATGAGGGCGTGTGGAGGCTTATCACGACTGGGCGGGAAATCGGTGTGCGTCTACTAACCAATAAGATTGTTGGATGAGTACATGACTTGCTGCATGCACGGCAAAGTCACTATCTCTCCCTGTTGGTTCAAATAATGCAAACATTCAGGATCAATATGGTAAAATGTACGACAGTGAATTCGGTTTTCTATCACAGACAGGACTGCATGCAAACATGCATTCTATTCTACCGGTTTCCTTAAACACTGTTTTTTGTTATAAATATGAGATTTTTGACCTTTCATATTTTATGCAAGACAACTGTCCACGAAGAAAGTCACTAATTCACGAAAACTGACCATATCTCATCTTAAAACCCTGCAGGCATCTACAAACTAATAATAACAAAAATAGCATAATCCCTTCTTTATACTCGAAGATGTTGATATTCGTCCCTTCCCGTGAAATCTACTTGTCTTATATTTCAATCTTCTTTTGGATAATGAAAATAGATTGACACTAACCTGTTTGTTGAAATCTCTTTGGGGAAACTCTGCAAGAGTATTTTGTTTGATTCATATCTAAGGGTTTGCCATTACTAAAGAGTTTGACTCTGTCTGTCAATTTTAAGCTTTACTGAAAACGGTAATTTGTATAATCGATGAAACACGAAATTACTGTTTGTGGCAGAATTGAAAGCTAGACACTATACCATGGCATGTTTTTGTTGGGAAGTCTGTTTACGTCTCTTGACTATTATGATTAGTCGGCAGTGATGGTGTGGGAAGTGTTGATATGGAAGTTGATGATGGGTCCACGGAGGACCATTTTCACGGGGCTCCTTCCTCAATGATTGATTCTGGTACGAGACAAGAGGCTGCTTAAAGAAAACAGTGGCACACGCTGATGATGTAGATAAGGCTACCCGACAGGGCTCTTAATCTCCACTGAAAGAACCAATGAGACTCTAACTGTGAACTGTCAACCGAAATGGGTCACTTCTCCATGACGTTGAGGCAAGCCTCAAGCCCCGCCCCTCCTCTATATCACATTCAATGCAGCATAAATTGGAAGTTCTAGGTCGACATGAGAAATGGTAGATACATTCCCGCTGCTGTTTTAGCTCGTGTCATCACTCTAAATTGTTTTGAAGGACTTTTTAAAAAATATTTCCGAAGCCAACATGTATCGGTTGTAAGCATGCCGACACGAGCGACTATCCTCTGCCCCCTTCCCCGTTGTCTTGTAAAAGCTGCAATGTTCGACATGGCTTGTTAACAACGGGGCCCCCAACCTCGTCCCCAAGGTGTGTCGAGCAGTACGAGGTTGACCGCTCTCTCACCCTGGTATTGGATCATTTGCATATCCAAAATCTTTGGATACGTATGCAAATTAGAATAGTCTGGCTTTGAACATGGTGAATACTGAATGAGTACAACTTAACATGCGTTAGACTTTTGTACACCAGTCGTTGTCCAATCAGGGTCCAAGTAAGGAGTTTCCCTCCCAGGGTTTACTATTGTAAACATGGTTGGAAATGAAGTAAACCATGGGGACGAGGTTGCGGGGCCCCTTTTATCATTCTAAAAAGACATCCGGTTATTGTACTAAAATCACCCATGTTTTCATTGATGGGAATACGTTACAAGTCTTTTTGAATTTTTGTGACTGTCTCCTTCACAACTTGTATACAAATTGTAATATTTACTTGATATAACGCTCGCGTTGTTGTTTGCAAGTAGACATTAATTTATGAATTAGCGGTATAGACTTATTTTGTTTTATTTGTCTATACTTGGATACAATTATTCACTCAATTGCAAGTGTGTGTTAATAAATGATGAAGTTGTTTCATCTATGAATGTCTTTACAAGGTTAAAAGCGGCATTATACAAAAAAAATACTTAATACAAAATACAAACAAAAGAATACACAACTCGAGCAAACAGACGAGAGCATTCATGCTTGCTGACGAGGCTTCTTTTGTCATTCTAAATATTAAAACCGGTAATTTTTCCAAATTTCCTGTATGCATTTTGCTCATCAGTTGGGGGAAGATAATTGCGTAATGAGGGTGGGTGGGGTGGGGGAGGGGGATAAGTGATATGGCGACTGACTGGATGAACAAAATTCTGCTTATTTCCTGTGTTCATTTAAACGATAACAGCAGTGGGGAATCTTATAATGCACGATTCCCAATCCTAACCATAGTGAGTCTTGTGGATTAGATACAAACTATGCATTAAAGGCATCGTACACGTTTGGTAATTGGAACCCACTGTTTGTTTCAAACCTATATAGTTGTTAAGATATATATCATACAACTAACCTGTGAAAATTTCATTTCAAAAGGTGGTAGCGTTTTTGAGATATTGCCGAAAACCTGGAGCGGTTATGTCCACGCAGGAAGAATAATCTGCATTGGAATACACACTCTGCTCTCAAATTCTAAAGTTTCAGGGGATAAAAAGTGATATATTTTCCATAACCGCAGTACTTCGAAGTGAGAAGTTTCTCAAAATGCATACGTGTTGTCACGTATAGATACCGAAGAGAGAATACAAATTAACATCATAGGGTGTTACAAAAACTCCAATGTAATTGTTTTGGCAGAAATTAGTGTTATGTTAACACACTATGGGGTAAATGTTGATTTTTTGTGTGTATATAATGTTACCAACACCCATGGTGTCAATTTTAACACCCCAGTTTTTGCAGTGTTGCATCCCTATTTTGTTAACCACTTGTATTGTTTGATATGAAAAAACCGCAGGTTTAATTAAACTTTGATTTTGCCAAACTATAAGATACTGCATCTAATGTAAATAATTGATTGATTGATTGATTTATTATGGTTTTTTTTTTGGGCAGTAGACAATTAACGATTAGGGCTAATATATATTTGTCTGTCTGAATCTGTGTCAGAACAGAGTCCTAAGTCAGTGCAAATTACGACTGTCAGATTTTCAGCAAATTATTCCACAAAATAAGTGCGGCTGAATAACCAACACGGTCTCCTAATGTAGGCAATATCTTGCCCTTTAGGTATTCCAGCAAAATTTCACCTGTTAACCTGAGGTTGTGGCAACGTTGACTTCTGACAGTAATTCATTCACTTAAAGTGAAAAGTTTCTAAAAATGCATTATACTATCTAAAGCTGCAAACTTTACCCCTTTTCATTCAAAATGCCAACTCAACTGACCAATTCAAGAAGATAATAAAACATATCTCTTTCAGAATTAATCAATTTATTGCAGTAGACGTATCCATCAAATAATTAATTTAATTTTCTTTACTTATTTATTACTGTAGGCGCTGTGATTTAGTTATAAGAGCGTCTTTAAATGCTGATTATTATTAAGGCATCGTACACGTTTGGTAATGACTCTGATAATTAATGGCAATACGAACTTACTTAGTAAGAAGTAGTAGCTTTGGATAGAATAATGCATTCTGAGAAACTTTCATTTCGGAGTACTGTGGTTATGGAATATATCGCTTTTTATCCCTCAAAACATTTGAACGTAACGCTTCTCAGAGTGTGTATTCCAATGCTGATTATTCTTCCTGCTTGGACATAACCGCTCCAGATTCTCGGCAATATCTAAAAAACGCTACCACTATTTGAAATGAAACTTGCACAGGTTAGTTTTATGGTATATATCTACAACTATATAGGATTGAAACAAACAGTGGGTTCCAATTACCAAACGTGTACGATGCCTTTAAAGGTATTATACAGAACTGATAGAGCTAACAAAATAGTCGTAGGCAGTTTTCATGTTTTGTGTGATCAACCATGCACATCAAATAACAAACCTGTGACAATTTCGGCTTAATCTGTTGTGTGAGTCAGGAACAAATATTGAAAAACCAAGCTTAATTTTCAGCATGTAAACACATTATCCTTAATTGTTGATTGTAACAACCAAAATCAGCTGTTTTTTTTTTTTTTTTGTTAACCCTGCGGGAAGACAAGGGGAGACTCCGGTAGGCACTTTTTTTCCTTTTTTTAATTGCTGAATTTGTTTTGGGCCAATTCCCCTGAAACTACATTTAATCCTCAATGAAACACTCTAGTTTGACATTCTAAAGTCACCTTTAACATTGAGCGCTGTACAGGTCAGGCATATTTTTGGATAGCTCAGGCCGACAGCCGAAGCTTTTTTATTTGTGTACAATGTATAAGCCCATTGTGTTGTGTGCAGATCTAATCCCCTTGAGTTTCACCACTGCCAAGCTAGCAAAGCTCAATGCTATGAGTCATCCTAGTCTAGTGACAGGTTGTAAATAAACAGAAAAGGGATTGTGTCAACCAAACAATGTCATATAGGCGTAATAGAAACTGCCTTCCGTGAGCTCCCCTTTGGCTGCTTGTGTAATTTGAAGGGGGGTGCAACTCGCAGGGTTAATAGGTTTTCAGACACAGTTTTCTGGAATAAATGACTTCATTTCTGAGGGAAATATTTCACAGAAAAAATTGTTTTAGTTTGAACTTCAAAATCAAAGTCCAGATTTTAACACAATGACGGGTTACACTGACTCAGCTCCCGGGTCAGACTGACCCAGAAATGGATCAGGCACATTGAACCCGGATTACGGGTCAATTCTGACCCGGCTTTTTAAAGGTATCGTACACGTTTGGTAATGACTCAAAACAAATATTAGCATAAAAACTTACTTGGTTACAAGCAACGGAGAGCTGTTGATAGTATAAATCATTGTAGGAAACGACTCCCTCTGAAGTAACGTAGTTTTTGAGAAAGAGGTAATTTCTCACTAAAATAATAAAAACTTCTTGCAAGAAGTTTTTATTCCTATCTGAAAGCACACACATTTGTACAACAAGGGTGTTTTTTCTTTCATCATTTTCTTGCAACTTCGATGACCAATTGAGCCCAAATTTTCACAGGTTTGTTATTTTATGCATATGTTGGGATACACCAAGTGAGAATACTGGTCTTTGACAATTACCAAACCTGTGCAGTGCCTTTAAGAGTGAAGTAACTAGAACCAGCTCCTTCGTCTTAATCCAACAGCACAAAGGGGATACTTATTTAAAAAAAAAAAACTTTTTACTTCGAGATTGTTTTGCAAACTGTTCGCGTTTCTGTATGTTCTTATTAAAAACAAAGTAGTTTTGATTGTGTAGTCCGTGTTTATTGTAATGTAATGCCCGGCTTTGGTAACCAACTGCCCGTTATAAACTTTCCTGATCATTTCGTTTTCGGACCTGTTTTTTGCAATCCATTATGCAGCCTTCAAGTTAAATCGTGTCATTGTCATTTAACCTCTCAGTTAAAAAAAGAACATCCTTGCAATTTCGTAGTCTGCAATTTTCCTTAGCCAAGGGCCTTTGATGTTGTTTGCACGGTCGCATTTCTGCCTTGTTGCAGAAACAACAAAAAATGCTGATTCAATCAAAATAATTGCAAGCCTTGATATTTGTATAAGGTGCAACTCGGGATGATCACACAATTTAATCATAAAAATCGAACCGGGGATATATTTTTTAAGTGTGATTGAAACTATTGGAGCGTTGGTTTGTGATAGGTAAGGCTTATAAATCAAACAACGTTACTGTAACGTTAAAGGCAAAGTTATACCATTGGTTTTTGAAACGGTTCGATTGCTTTAATCCTATATCTATAAATGTTGATATGTACATAAAACTAACATGTGAACATTTCATTTGAAAAAGTGGTAGCGTTTTTGAGATAGGCCTATCGCTGAAAATCTGGAGCGCTTAAGTGCACGCATGAGTAACTGGAGTGCACAATCTGAGAAACGTATCATGCACGAAACGTTTCTCAGATTGATTTTGTTGTTGTGAACCCTCTCTAAAACCACATTCCTTAGAAGGGAATCATTTCTCAAAATGTTATACATTATCAACAGCTGCAGTGCTTCTTACCAAGTACGTTTTTATTGTGATTAATTTCTTGAGTAATAACCAAAGGTATACTCCCCCTTTAAGAAAGTTGCTGTGCAAATACGTTTCCTTATCTTCCAAGATTAGGCAAGATACCAATCTAATATTGCAGTGACGTTGTTCATCTTGATGTAACGCGTTTAGTTTTAACGCCCAAACTCAGTAAAAACTTCAGCCTTGGACTGCCTGTAATCTGCAAGATCCAAAACCAACCTCCCCGTTTGTTTCTAAAAGGCTGGATGACCTGGCATATTTCTCTAAACGACGCCCTGATACGTACAACCATCCTGTAGAAGATGGATCGTCTTCACTAAAGATCGTATTCACTAAAGATCGTTTTCATTAAAGTCCGGCAGGCATGATCTCAACAAACTCCCCAGATTCCTATCAAGATGACTTTAAACTCTTCGCCATGGTGATCCGTATTGTGACGTTCACTTTAATTGGCTGACGCACCTTAAGACAAATCTAAGTGTTTTTTTTTTCAATCGGATCCAGCTTTTTAAATTATTATCAACTGCTACCACTCAGTCCCAACGGCACCCGATTCCGAGTCGATGCTGACCCGCATGTCTTTACAATGTATCTTGATTGTTGCATTATAAACGTGTGTCATCTCTTCATATCCATGCTCTCTTGTTGTCTAAACATTGTAACGATCTGGAAAAAAGAAAGAAAGAAAAGTTGCTCTTCATGAATCTCAGCATTGGGAAAGGCCTTTTAAAAATGCTGCTATACAGTAATGCTTGCTCTAGAAAAATGCATTTGGTTTAAAGGTATTGTACACTTTTGGTAACAGATCAAAATCAGTGTCCACATTTTGTGTGATTCAACATATGCATGAACAAACAAACCTGTGAAATTTTGAGCTCAATTGGTCATCGAGGTCACGAGAAAATAGTGAAAAGAGACCTTATGTGTTTTCTGTTTTTTTCAAACATCGAGCTTTTATCGCACGTGATAAAAACTATTGTTTTACTCATTTCTCATAAACGAAAGCATTTTAGGCAGAAATATTTTAAGGAACCCTTTCTACCATTACTTACTTTAAATCATGTAAGTTCTGTGTGAATCTGTGAACATTTGTGTTTTTCGATCTTACCAATAGTGTACAGGGCCTTTAATTGTAAAAATATGCTACATACGTTTATAATGCAAGCATCAAGATACACTGTAAAGAAATCCGAGTCAGCATCGACCCGGATCCGAGTGCCGTTGGGCATGACACATTTCTGGGTCAATATGAACCCGGAATCTGTATGTGTCAAAATTAGCCAGAGCTGTCTCAAAACTAAATACGCCGAATCCGGTGTAAAAATCCCATTTTTGAACCCCCTTCTGGGTCAGTCTGACCCAGAAATGGGTCAGACCCCGTTGGACCCGGAGTCCGGGTCAAATCTGACCCTGTAGTTTTTAGAGCAAAGAAACACTTGGTTTACATTGCTGTAACTACATCAATGCTGGCCAGTTTGAACACAAAAATGTTCACATCATTAAATCAATTAGAGACTTTAAATTCTTAAAGTAAACAACCTATGTACATACCAGTAGAGAAATCGAAGTAAAAAGTAATAGACCAATCATCCTAATTAAAGTTGAGTTTATTAATAGAACAAAAATAATGACAATGGAAATTGTTTGGCAGTAGACAAATATCCGGGCAGTTCTTCCAAGAACAATCTATATATATACGAAGCAAAGTAGATGCTGCCACATCAAAATTACATTGTTGTGGATCATTCCTCCATGATTCAAGATAAGTTACAGCAACTTCAATACAAGATGTATTAACTTAATTGTACATTGCAGTACACGTTTCTGGTAACATATGAATCAAAATAAAGTACAGCAATGGTGAATGCCTAAAATATTGGTGCTACATTCCACTTTAATTGAATCAAGATAGCCTTGAGCGAACGAAATGAATATTTTACAGTATAAATGTAAGATTTCACACTCAGCAGTCATCACAATGCAGTCAAGCTATACCAGATTAAGGCATACAGTCAGATAAGACGCAGTGATTTGTGGGGACCTTTACTTAAAGGCACTGAACACGTTTGGTAATTGTCAAATACCAGTGTTCTCACTTGGTGTATCCCAACATATGCATAAAATAACAAGCCTGTGAAAATTTGGGCTCAATTGGTCATCGAAGTTGCAAGTGAATGATGAAAGAAAAAACACCCTATTTGTACAAATTTGTGTGCTTTCAGATAGGAATAAAAACTTCTTGCAAGAAGTTTTATTATTTCAGTGAGAAATTACCTCTTTCTCAAAAACTACGTTACTTCAGAGGGAGTCGTTTCTCACAATGTTTCATACTATCAACAGCTCTCCGTTGCTTGTTACCAAGTCAGTTTTTATGTTAATATATATTTTGAGTAAATACCAAACGTGCTGTACAGTGCCTTTAAATCTTGGTGTAAATTACAATCGAGTTTCCACTGGCGAAATGAATCTTTACTCTCGTTGACGGAATAGCTCGATTATCTAGAGAAATAAATGCTCTGTAGGCCTATAGAAATGATGGCCATGTTCAATTCCCGTTTGAGCTGCATATACATTTTAAAATTTATTTATCATTATTATTTTTGTATTTCAGTAGAACATTAAAAACTCTTTGTATATGTTGCTGTAACTATACATCAATAACAATAATAATTACAACAGGTTCATATTTAACTGCGGTTTTTTTTCATTTTCAAATTTACAGCTTAAAATTATCATTATTGTCCGATAATTGCATTCGAAACAGGATTTTAAAGCATCAAATTTTGCTTTTACCTTATTTTCCTCCAAATCGTAAAAAAACCATGCTCCAGATTTTACAAATCACAAATTTTTCTAATCAACATTTAAACATTGATAAATCCAAGTTATTTGTTAGAAATATAACGCACATTTGTTCATGTTTGAGGTACAAGGGATAAACAAAATCTATCCCCTCCTCTTTTTTCGCTTGGTCTGAGCAGCAAAGGATAAACAAAATCTATCCCTTCCACTTTTCGGCTAGGTTTGAGGAACAAGGGATAGAAAACAAGTAGGAGTACAAATTCAAATTTACAATTATAATTATTTAGTAATAGGAGGATAAAATGCAAACATTATAAAACATTACTAAACATGAACTTTTTACAGCAGGCTAAAATTACATGCATATTAACATTTAAGTCTATTCAAGCATTCATTGAAAATATGCATTGATGCTGGTCAGTGTAAAAGCAAATGTCTACACCATTAAATGTCTACACCATTAAATCAATGACGGTTTTCAAATCCACAAAGTAAACAATCTACTATGTACATACCATTAGAGAATCGAATCACAGAATAGAACACAGTTAACGTCAAGGTGGACGGAACAAGGTCTCCATGGTAACGAGATTTGAAAATCCTTCAAATAAACCAAAATGATGTAGGTTCCACGAAATCGAATGAGAGACTTGAACCTAATTAAAATTGCATAGCCAGGTATTTGCTGAGAGAATTTGCATAGGTGATAATATTTCAAAGCGGAAAAAAAACTAGGCCTACAAAAAAATCGCCTTAATTATACCGAGGACAATGCACAAAATACAAGTAACATGCAAAATTGTTGAGAAAATAGGATTAGCTGTTGCAAACTGCTTACCAACATAAAACGACCTATGGTTAGAAACAAATGAAACAAATATTAATAAAAATGGTAATAATAATAATAATACACGGCATTTATATAGCGCTCTAACAACCAGGGGAAGTATCACAGCTCTTCAAAACAAAACAACAACAATCAAAAAGAGGAACATAAATATAAAGTCAAAAATCAGTTAAACAAATGAATTTTGAGCGATTTTTTGAAAGCTGCTAGTGAGTTAGAGTGGCGGATACTGTACGGTGGATACTGTAACTTGTTCTAGATATTAGTTAATGGCCTGACGTTTCGACCGTAGCAGAGTTGTTGGTACATTAAATTGTTGGTACATTTAATGGACGTGAGATAATGTCGGGATCTCGACATTAATGTTGAGGTTTTATTTAACTACCACTTATAACTTGAGAATTTATTTGTGCAACATCTTAAATGAAAGCTTATAATTTTCTCAGTTCTGTACACTATTTCAGATTTAAATCTAAATTTACTTTTAAGTTTTCGTGTCAAATCGGCCACAAATCGGACCCAGCATATTTAATTGGATCATTGGATGCAACTAAAATAAATATATATATATAATCATCATAATAATAAATACATAAACAAACAAATTATACAAATTTCACCACATCACCACGACATAGGGGCGACGCACAACCGGCTTGAAAATAAAAAAATAAAAATGGATTTACGACTATCTCACTCCCGTTAACCTTTAGCCACTGGACCGCCCAGCCGCCCAAAGTAATACAATGTAAGATGCGGTAGCAGGAAACA
The DNA here is from genome assembly GCA_021014325.1 of Plazaster borealis. Lineage (NCBI taxonomy): Eukaryota > Metazoa > Echinodermata > Asteroidea > Forcipulatida > Labidiasteridae > Plazaster > Plazaster borealis. Next base: position 12,626 of record JAJGQC010000260.1, read on the forward strand.
CTCACCAGCTTGTGTATTGCGAGTAAAGGAAAGTAACATCAAAATAAAACTAGATAGTCAGTGGATACGTACTGGTCAAGTCAATGGCAATCGTTTATATAAAATAAAATAAAAATTCCCCCCTTTACAGATGACTTGTAAAATTGTAACTCTAATGATGATGAAATTTTGGTAGCTTTCACCAACACTATACGCTCATTTGTAACCAAAAAATGCGACTTTCTTTCATCATGATGCTACTATCAAAACCTAATGACTTAGCAATTGATCAGTATGAGCGTTTGATGCCAGGTAAAAGGCTTCAACGACTATTGTGTTCATTTTAACATTATGCAAACAAATAATCGCCATAAAAATTACCGGTACCGGCACTTATTGTTCCCTAGGGATTTATCACCTTTGACCTTAAATAAATCTCTGTGTGAGTTGTGATGGTTCTGAGAAGAACCAGTGGTTTGACAACTCGACGTTTCGATCAGTATGCTCTGATTGTCTTCAGGAAAAAACAGAGCAGACTGACCGAGTTGTCAAACCATTAGATTTATGCACAAACCTCACTTGATTGTACTCCCGCCATGCAAAGTTTCAAATCCTACTTAATTGTGTTCATTTTTTTTAATAGCTGCCATTGCTTATTATTTACTTATGGTTTTATCCCCATAAGGCATATCTGCGATGGCCCTATACACTGCAAAAACTGCGGTGTTAAAATTGTCACATATATATATCTAGGAGAGAATCAAAATTACCATCATAGAGTGTTAAAATAACACCAATGTAATTTTGTTGGTAGAAATTAGTGTTATTTTAACACACTAATGGTGTAAATTTTGATTCTTTCTTGGTGTCCATGTGTGACAACACCCATGGTGTCAATTTAACACTTCAGTTTTTGCAGTGAAGCCAAATATCTTTCCCATGACATACCAAATTCCATGCTTGTATCATTAAAGGTACAGTTCTATCACCTATCTTCCGCACTATATGAAAAACAAATTAATTAGATTTAGTTTTTAGCGATTAATCCATTATGCCTCTCGCTTTCTCATCCCTTCAAATTCGAGCACTTTAGGTGGAACTGCTTTTTACGGTGATTAAGTAACATAATAAGTCCTTCTGAGTGAGAGCTTTGTGACGACAATTCACATACAGATATTTCAGGTCATCACTCATCGTGTACTATCAATTAAAAACATATTAATCCCGCGTGTATTTGTGTCTCTCAAATAACATTTAAATCACTTAATTCATAGTCCATTCCATTAAAGAACCCTCCTATGTAAGGGCGCCCAGACCAACAATGTCGGAGAGAGAGAGAAACACCAACAACATCAAAAGACTTTTAGAGCGATCAGGGCCGGTGTCATTTGAGTATTTTATACGCGCCAGATCCCACGGCGCTATATCTTCCAATGATTAATGTTGCTGTCTCTGCGGGGGGGGGGGAGCTCCCCGTTGCTCGGGCTGTGAAAACTTTGAGCGATTTGCAGGCGCGCGTTGTGTCATGGAAACCGAGTCTTAAGACTCACATAACCCGATTAAACAGAAACGGCGACAAAGCAGAGACTCGGTGTTACTTTGTCTCTCTATAAACTCACTGCTAGTAAAATAAACTATATAAAGAAAAAAAGTCGTAAATGCAGTTAAATTAGTGTCATTTATTTGTTTATTGATTGATTCACACGTTATCTTTTATTTGTCAGTGATGTTGAAGGTATTCTTTTGATTTTATTCGTTAGTATTATGATTTTTGTGTCTCCGTTTTGTTTACCTGTCCGAGGTTTTATTTTGAAGTCTGACATAATTATACTACAAAGTTTGTGTTCAATTTTTGTTTTTATTATTTCTATCGTATTTTCAAAATTGCGCAGCATGTCATGATAATTCCTCTTCGGGTATTTTGCTGATCAATTATCATATCCTCCTTGTTTATTAGTTGTTCCACCTGTCCGGGCGTTTTCATTTAAGACATCGTACACGTTTGGTAATTGTCAAAGACCAGTGTTCTCATTTGGTGTATCCCAACATATGCATAAAATAACAAGCCTGTGAAAATTTGGGCTCAATTGGTCATCGAAGTTGCAAGAAAATGATGAAAGAAAAATCACCCTTGTTGTACAAATTTGTGTGCTTTCAGATATAGGAATAAACACTTCTTGCAAGAAGTATTTTATTATTTTAGTGAGAAATTACCCCTTTCCCCAAAACTACGTTTCTTCAGAGGGAGTCGTTTCTCACAATGTTTTATACTATCAACAGCTCTCTGTTGCTCGTTACCAAGTCAGTTATTATGCTAATATATATTTTGAGTAATTACCAAACGTGTACGATGCCTTTAAACTGTTTTGTTGTTGTTTTACAATTCTGCTGGTAATCTTGAAATCCATTCGAGTTGGCCGGTTTGGACGGAGACCGTAATAATGCGATACCAAGTTGAACTTTTCCCGTATTCATGATTCGATAAATATTTACAACTTATTTGCCTCTATATTCGTCTCCTGTGCCCATTTACAATTTTCAATTAAGCTGTGCTTATACGTTTGCCTTTTGTTCAATTATACCTATACAGTATGTAAGCCTATTTAATTGAGATATAATCAAATTGAAGAGGTGGACCTGCCCGGTTGTTTGTGATTCTCTCACTCAACAAGATGTGGGTTATTTGCACATGCAAGTGCAATGGCCCCTTTTCTATAATGAGCTTTGCTTTTCTACTGGCCCCTTTGGCCATACTTTCTTTACTGCAGCACCATTATATATTGTCTATCTGTTTATTTTCCATTAAAATTGTAATTGATAATTGATACTGTGGAAAACGAGCTGAATTAAGTATCGGAAGGATTTGAAACCTTGTATTGTGTGAATACAGTCTAGTATGGTCTTTGGTAACACCATGCAAGGATCTCTCTTTAAATGGGTTGTTTTGGTTTAGAAAAGAACCGTCAAAACTCGTAAGAGATTATCACAGGGTGTTACCTCAAACCTAACTACAAATGGTAAAATTTTACATGGAACTACGTCAGACCTTTGCGACAAGTCGTAAGTTTGACATGGAAATACGTCACACCATGGAGGTAGAACGACTTGGTGTTCAAGTCGTAAATTTGACACGGAAATTGACGTTCACATTTGCGACTAGGTACTGCATCACGAACTTAGGCATGAAGGAAACTGTGACGTCAATATTTGAAGTCTGAGATGTCCATTTTAAAACGGCCATATATATATATATTCAGCTTCCATTGTCACTAATATCAGTGATTTTTTTCTGTGGTCTCGTTTGTGTCATCCATTCCATCAGCAATACTCTCTTTAAGTCTGTGTAATATTAAGGCCCTGGGTAACTGTAATAACAAGCCATAACAACCTTACCCCACGGCATTCCCTTGCAATCCAGTAATGCATCCATAACATAAAGGCACCCCTGATTTGCTACTAATTGACCACACAGACAACAAACGTAGAGTTACTAACAATCTGCCCTGTGCGCATTTACAGCGTATTGGGAAAAGTGCATGCATATAAATATTAGATAATAGTCTACAGTCAACAATTGCTGCAAAATGTCAAGGGAGTCGCAATTTCCTATAGTGCGAACAATTCCATTGTAAGTTTAGCCTGTTTTCGCCAACAACACGATCTACACTTAACTTAGATGAAATGTTTTTATGCAAAGCTGTTGTTGTAGTTCTTGTTGTTGTTGTTGTTGTTGTTGTTGTTGTTGTTGTTGTTGTTATCGTCTCGCCGTCGTCGTCGCCGTCGTCGCCGTCGTCGTCGTCGTCGTCGTCGTCGTCGTCGAGTTGTTGGTGTTGTTGTTGTTGTTGTTATTTTTGTTGTTGTTGTTGTTGTTGTTCCATCCGACCGATTGTTACTTTTTCGCTTTGTTGCGGTTTGGGCGGCTAAAACGATTGATTTTGTAACGCAACTGCTTACGTCATAAATCCCCTTTTATTCTTGTTCTGAAAATCAACTAAATTAAAATGAATAATCAGTTGTCAAACTCAATCTCTTATATGAAAAGATAATAATAAAATGAATATCCTATTTGACAAATTGTTACTGTTTCGCTTTGACGCGTTTTGTGCGGTTAAAGGCACTGAACTCGTATGGTAATTTTCAAAGACCTGCGATCTCACTTCGTGTATCCCAACATATGCACAACATCACAAACCTGTACAAATTTGGGCTCAATTATTGGTCGTCGAAGTTGCAAGAAAAAAATGAAAGAAAAACACCCTTGTGGCACAAAATGTGTGTGCTTTCAGATGCCTGAAAAAGGCTTCAGGGCTGAAGTCTTTTTCAGATTCAAATATTTTAGTTAGAAATTACCTCTTTCTCAAAAACTACGTTACTTTAGAGGGAGTCGTTTCTCACAACGTTTTATAGTATCAACAGTTCTCCGTTGCTTGTACAAGTTTGTATGCTAATATATTTTGAGTAATTACCAAACGTGTCCAGTGCCTTTTAAAAAAAAGACGATTGGTCTTACCACGCAACTTTATTCGTAATAAACTCTCTTAATTCTTGTTCCAAAATTAATTGAATTGAACTGAGCTATCAGGCGTCAAAACTCTCCTTCTCTTATACAACAAATTAAATAAAAATTAATCACGAACGACATTGTGTTCGCATATCAGCTTCAGATGGTAATAAAGAACTGACATTTTATATAAAAAAATGCATGTTTTAAAGCTTATGAGGGAATCCAAACACAACGTCTCTTATTCCAGCAATTAGCCCTTTATAACTCCCAAGAAAAAAAACCGGGAAAAAAACACACGAGTAAATGAATCTATACAGACATTGTATTTCGTTTGTTTGCAATCAAATTTCCTTTATCGGATTTGTTTTTCTGACACATTGTAAACTGATCCAAATGTCAAAATTATTATTTTTTTGCGGAGTCGCATTTTCCTTCCCCCCCCCCTTTAGATTGACAGAGCCTGTAAGTAATTGTGTCACTTCGTGTGTACGAATCTGTCTCCCTTGCAGTTGTTCTGTTTTCCATGAAAGTACCCTTTTTTTTTAAAAATCAGCAGCACCTTTACCGGCTGAAACTTAGTTCGCATCAGTTACACATTCGACCCACACGCAGTCATTCTTTAAGTTTCTGAAATTTTTATTCGAGCATGATTATTAAAAACCGTTAACCTTCCGAGCAGCCACGGGGAGCAGGCGGGAGGACCAGCTTCATACTTTTTTAATAACATCAAATGTGTGGATCAATACCGCTTATGTTTTTTTAACTACCTTTAAATACCCCTCTTTCATATATAACTGTAGTGATTTCTGGGTGAGTGAACTCAGAGGTTGACAAATAGTGCAGGAAAGCTTGGTCTCATTATAACGTGCACAAAAAATCCTTTTGTGTGCACAAAAACTTAATCCTTTCGAAATGTACTATGTTTTGAAAATTAGTAGTGAACCATTGTGTACATTTCCAGAATGCTTCAATCTTTAGTGTATGGATCCAGGGAACATCTATTCATCTGTTCAGACCATTAGAACAAGAATTGTGCCCCAAACACAGTCATTTACCCGTGCATCTCGTGCACTCCCCGGGGATCCAGCATGTAATTTTTGTCCCGTGGCTGTTCGGTTAAAGGTTTATAGAGGGACGACTGAAATCGTACTTGTAGCCGTGTGCAAGCAAGTCATAAGTTGAAACCATGTGGCCACGAAAAACATTTTGATTGTATTCTATATATAACAATTATATAGGGAGATTTTTTAGTGGATATGCAAAGAAAATATTAAAACTGGAAAGCACTCATAACGTTCAAAAAGCATACAATTTTGACAGTTATTGAGATTCTTTCCGTGTCGAGTGAGAATCATGTATTGAAAGGCAAGCTTTACAAAAACGTTTGAAGCATCAAGTATATTTCTTTTTAGAGAATTGCTAAGGATAAACAACACCATTGTATCATTTAGAAATAGCTTCCTGAATATAAAGTTCATACTAGAACCATTTCTTCTGTGAAATATTTCCCTCTGCCCTGAAGTCATATTCAAGAAAACTGTATACAACCAAAATTAAGGACAACGTGTTTACATACTAAACATTTTGCATGTTTTTTCACTATTTTCTCCTGACTCACACATCACATTAACCCCAAAATTTTCACAGGTTTGTTATTTCATGTATATGGTTGATCTCGCAAAATATGAACACTGTCTACGACTATTTTGTCAGCTCTACCAATCCTGTTTAATATCTTGACCTGTTTCATTTCTTTCCCAAAATAAAAAATTTGAACTGGGCTTGGTGTTGAAGAGCAACACCATTCAAGAACAACGCCTTCGTCTCTCGCGCTCAGTAAACGCAAACTCGTCTTCCGTTATTTTCTTGCCATCTTCAACGTCGCACTTTTATTTCACAAAATCAATTTGGAATTTGAAATCACTTTCCACTTTGTATGCATTTTTGCCTGCTTTGATATTATTACAATTGCAAGAGTCTGGTGTGTTCTATGAGAGGATAGGCGATAAATGAATGAAACAAAAATTGAATACAATCATGTTACAAACCAGCCCAACGTAATTCGTTCAATAGAAGCACTCCTGTTTTGCCTGCATTGATGTTATGCATTAAAGGAAGGTAATCGCATAGAGGGATCCGAATTGATAAAAATTAACGTCAATCTGCGTCACTACCTGGTGCAGGTCACTGTGGTAAATGTTTTATGAACTTTCGGTTCTACAGCAGCAGATACCGACAAATAATAGTGTGTATGTTCTACGGAGTATTGGAAGTGCCATCGCACTTGTCGATATAGGCCTTCAAGATCGCAAATACTTTTTACGAGCGCGTAAGTTGTGGATTTAGATGCAGGCTGAATTAGTTAGTGCTAACGAGGTGCATGCTGGTCTAGTTAGTGACAATGAGGTGCATGCTGGTCTAGTTTCTGACATTGATGTACATGCTGGTGTAGTTAGTGACAACGAGGTACAGGCAGGTCTAGTTAGTGACAATGAGGTGCGTGCTGGTGTAGTTAGTGACAACGAGGTGCATGTTGGTCTAGTTAGTGACAACGAGGTGCATGCTGGTCTAGTTAGTGTCATTGATGTGCATGCTGTGGTGCGTTTTAGCGGCGGTAACCAAAAACTGTTTCGGTTGTTGGTCGTTGGTTCTGCTGTTCAGACTGAACGATAACCGAGTTGTGAGCTCGGTTACCGTTTTGGTTATGACGTCAGAAACAATTATTGGTTACAGCCGCCAAAACGCACCCCATGAGTGCGTTTTGGCGACCCCAACCAATAACCGGTTCGGTTGTTGGTCGTTGGTTCTGTCGTTCAGACTGAACGATAACCGAGTTGTGAGCTCGGTTACCGTTTCGGTCATGACGTCAGAAACAGTTATTGGTTACAGCCGCCAAAACGCACTCCTGGTGTAGTTAGTGACAACGAGGTGCATTCTGGTCTAGTTAGTGACAATGAGGTGCGTGCTGGTCTAGTTAGTGACAACGAGGTGCATGCTGGTCTAGATAGTGACAACGAGGTGCGTACTGGTCTAGTTAGTGACAGTGATGAGCATGCTGGTGTAGTTTGTAACAACGAGGTGCACGCTGGTTAGTTAGTGACAGTGATGTGCATGCTGGTATAGTTTAACAACGAGGTGCACGCTGGTCTAGTTAGTGACAGTGATGTGCATGCTGGTATAGTTTAACAACGAGGTGCACGCTGGTCTAGTTAGTGACAGTGATGTGCATGCTGGTATAGTTTAACAAGGAGGTGCACGCTGGTTTAGTTAGTGACAGTGATGTGCATGCTGGTATAGTTTAACAAGGAGGTGCACGCTGGTCTAGTTAGTGACAGTGATGTGCATGCTGGTATAGTTTAACAACGAGGTGCACGCTGGTCTAGTTAGTGACAGTGATGTTCATGCTGGTATAGTTTAACAACGAGGTGCACGCTGGTCTCGTTAGTGACAGTGATGTGCATGCTGGTATATTTAATGATATTGATGTGCATGCTGGTATAGTTAATGACATTAAAGTTCAAGCTGCTCTTTAAGTTCAACGACCTTCGGAAATGCAAGCTGTCTTCTCTCTGAATATGTAACGGGATACCAACAGCTCAGATGCCACTTCCAGTGCCCAATTTCATAAAGCCGTTTGCAGAAAACTTGTGCTTATTAACTTCTTCTGCTTAGTAAAAATTAGCAGGGGAACCAGTCACAAGCTAGGCCTATGGTATCTCGGCTGTTAGCCTGTTTCCGCTGGCATCCTGTTTTTGTGTGCTTAACGGCTTTCTGATTTAAGGCATATGAGAGCTCGGAACTGATGATGAGACATTGCGATTGTTTCTGACACAGGTCGTCTCAGGTTCTATTGTGGCTGGTGGAAAATGTTTGTTTAAGTCATAGGCTGTAAACTTGGTAGAGAATTACTCAACTTCTTTGACGTCCGTAGTTCCGGAAACCGAGCAGCAAATACCCAAGTGCTTCATTTTAAAAGAAAAAATGGGATCAACTCTCTTGACCAAAAATCTCTCTTTTCTTTCTGATCGTCGGTCGGAATTTGAGAGCACGGGGTTCGACTTTAATAAAGGACGCTTTACACAACAGACTTGATCCGTGGGTATGTAAGGGAAAACCCTCTTAGCATTCAGAGTCTTAAACTCGAGAAGTCCGGCCCAACCAGCTCTGAACCGCCAGCCAAAAGAAAACACATTATTCGAAAGACAATCTATCTGGACGTGTCGGCCCCAAAAGGAGCTCACCGACGAAAGAAGGTGATTTGATGACGGTTTTTTTTCTCTCCATCTCACCCCATCCACCCCTTCGACCCGAAGTCTTTGTACACAACAGGAACACATCTTTTCATTCAATAAAAAAAGGACCTCAGGTTTTTGGACGCACGGATAAAAAAAATCAAGTCATTTCCGCGGCGATAGATCACATTTCTGAGTCCAATCTAAAATTATGAAACCTTAGATTGGCGAACGCCGTCACGCCAGTGGCTCCAGGCCATGTACGGGCTCAGCTCCTTTCATAAAGTTTGCATCTTCATTTCACCCCCATCACTTTGCCCCACTGATTTTAATTTGTCCTGTGATTTATAGTATTTAGGGCTACAATAAATTAATCGGGCTTCCAAGAATCAAAATTTATTTTATTCAGTTTGAAGCCGTTAGTATCACTCTCCTGTCAGATCGTTTAGCTAAAGGTGGACTCGTTTGACAAAATTCTTTTCAAGACGCTATTCCAGATGCTTCTACAGAACTATGAACAACACTTCAATTCAGATACACACTCCTTTCTATAGCCTATTTTACTCCACTGAAGGAGGAAACCCTATTCACCAATTCTCCATTTCACTCTATCCTGAGCTCTCTGTTGCCAAGAAATGCCCCTATAATGTTCTTAGTTCTCTCCATCTTCCGTTTCGTCTCCCTCTTTTTTCCCAGTTTCTTGGAGTCCAATTGGTTGTTTTGCATGCCCACCCGTTATCATACCTCCTTGCTATATGTGACCTGCCAGTCTCCATTTCTTTGATTTAATGGTCTTAAAAATAACCTGCACTCTTGATTTCTTTCTTAGGTCCTCATTTGTCACCCTGTCCTTCTTTGTTACTCCTATCATTATTCTTTCCATAGCCCTCTCTGTCACCCTTAGTCTTTTTCTCAAGACGTTTGTTGGTAGTCCATTACTCGGCCCCATATGACAGGACAGGTTCGGTGTTCATACTTTTATGAAAAACAACGACAAATACATGTAATGATCTAGCAAATAAGCGATAAGAAAGTTGCTCTTCCAAGGGTGTGATCTTTTCTGGATTCGAGTTCGGAGATATATTTGTTGTATTCGAATTCAACAGATGTATTCAAGCTTTCCTCAAGCTTGTCAATCCGCCGGTAGAGATCTGATTGACCCCCGACGAATTTTAGTTTAGAGCATCACCCACAAAGTGTTGAAACTCACCCCCACGGTCAGCATGGCTACGACGGATCGTTTGGTCACTGACCCAGGCGGACATACAGGTGCAGTCTTCTGATGAGGCGACATGGGTGGAGGTGATCGGTCAGATGATTTACATGATTTACCCTTTTCTGCCAGTCATGTTGCAGATGGTGACTGGACTAAAGTATTATTCGAGGATTTGAACTGAAATGCAATTAGAGTAAAAATTACGAGATTTTTTTTTTTTTTTTTTGGGGGGGGGGGGGGCTCAGACAAAAAAGAAGTGGTTGCTGCTCTCTCAACCATTATTATTCACATCATGTTCTATAAAGAACTGTACTCCAAGTCGCAATCTTCGATCTACAAACAAACTTCTTCTAACTGTCCCTAAAACAACTACATCCTATGGCGATAGTGCCCTTTCTGTATCCGCTCCCAAACTGTGGAACTCCTTACCATTAAATATCTGAGCTAGAGAATCTCTGGACATTTTTCAAATCATGCTTAAAACCCATTTGTTCAGCATTGCTTATGAGCGACTCTTTATATTGTGCTTTTCAACTTGTTTTCTGTTAGTGTGCAAATCTCTCTTTAATGTGCTCTTAATTACATCCCAAGAAACCGAACAAGAAAAAGAGGGAGACAAAACAGAAGATGGAGAGATGAACTAAGTACAGCATTGCTTGGCAACAGACAGCTCAGGATAGAGTGAAATGGAGAATTGGTGAAGAGGCTTTCCTCCTGCAGTGGAGTGAAATAGGCTAGAAAGAAAGCAGAATTACATCCCCTTTATACTTTGATAATCTAAATATCTTGCAATGTAAGCTTTGCTTAATTATCTTTTTTTCCCCAGCGCCTCAGAATATGTTTGGTCATAGATAGATGGCGCTTTAAAGGCACTGAACACGTTTGGAAATTGTCAAAGACCAGTGTTCTCACTTGGTGTATCCCAACATATGCATAAAATAACAAGCCTGTGAAAATTTGGGCTCAATTGGTCATCGAAGTTGCAAGAAAATGATGAAAGAAAAAACACCCTTGTTGTACAAATGTGTGTGCTTTCAGATAGGAATAAAAACTTCTTGCAAGAAGTTTTTATTATTTTAGTGAGAAATTACCTCTTTCTCAAAAACTACGTTACTTCAGAGGGAGTCGTTTCCTACAATGTTTTATACTATCAACAGCTCTCCGTTGCTTGTTACGGAGTAAGTTTTTATGCTAATATTTATTTTGAGTCATTACCAAACGTGTACGATACCTTTAACAAGTTATGTTTTGTTAATTATAATTTTTTATTTGTACAACATGATCATTTAGACCAGTGAATGATACACGTGTGACTTTAGTCTGACCAATTCTGGGTCAGAATCCAGGTCAGTATTGACAAAGAATGTGAGTCAGCAGAAGCCTGATCCACCTCATATTAACTTTAATCCTGTATCCGAGTCTTGACTTTGTGGGGTAACACCTCTCCCCCGTGACGGTGTCATTTCAAAGCCACCGTAGATTCTGGTATCGCCGTCAAATAAGAACATACCATTCCTTAAGGGCTTATTGTTACCAAGATTAATGCGTTGCTGTGCATATGCACCCATTAGAGCGAAAAACCCTAACTTGATACTAGAATCAATACGGCAGTGGTAATTTGTCATTTTCCGACCCCACTTAAATCAATATGGCCGAGGATTGCGGAACAAATAATCGAATGATTCCGTCAAGCCCTCAGTGTGTATTTCGTTCGCCGTCTCTCTCAACCCCCCCTCCCCCTAGACGAAGGGGGTATTTGCGGTAATTTAGCACGGTTTTTTCCCTGGAATTCCCTCATTTATAAGGAATGTTATGGCAAGGTGAAGTGGAATTGCTCCGTTTTAGGGGGGAGAGAGACTGCCGTATAACTGGTAGATGATGATTGCTCACTGACGATGTTTACCGTCTAAGCATCTCGGGGATAGACCCAAAAAGAAGACATCTAAAATAATCATGCAAATACAATATCTTGCCGCCAGGGATTCTGTGGTGGTGAGGCAGCAGTGTTGTATGAAATTGGAACTTCCATCTACCCTCTCCGGGCAGACAAGCATTATTTCCTTTTCTGCCTTTTCCTTTAGTTGTTTTTGTTTAGAAAAAAAATCAATTCTCCGGACGACTTTGCGGAGCGTTTGCAATAAAGCAAACTCTCAGACGAGTTCAATAAAAACTTGAAGAGCTGCATTTCTTGTGATATTTGTTTTCTGTCTCATGTGGAGTTTTTAAATAAAGAGAGAGAAAGAGAGAGGTAGAGAAAAAAAGGTTTACCCCTTACACCGATAAACCACGCGGCTCATATTGGCCGAGTTTAGAGTCAAAATAATTGCATGTGTAGAGATTGTGATCGTCTAGCGTGTGTATCACCTAAAATGCTCACTTTACACAGTTGTAAACACAAGGAGAACCTGACTCCAAAAATGGTGCAACCGAAGTTTTTATTTTAT
>JAJGQC010000261.1:0-25000 GCA_021014325.1 Plazaster borealis
ATTGTACACTTTTGGTAACATATGCATGAACAAACAAACCTGTGAAAGTTTGAGCTCAATTGGTCATCGAGATCACGAGAAAATAGTGAAAAGAGACCTTATGTATTTTCTGTTTTTTCAAAATATCGCGCATGATAAAAACTATTGTTTTACTCATTTCTCAGAAACGATAGCATTTTAGGCAGAAATATTTTAAGGAACCCTTTCTACCATTACTTACTTTAAATCATGTAAGTTGTGTGTGAATCTGTGAATATTTGTGTTTTTCGATCTTACAATAGTGTATAGGGCCTTTAAGTGACAACATCCATGGTATCAATTTAACACCCCAGTTTTTGCAGTGTAATAAGTGTTAGAGTATAAGGTCAAAGGTAATCATACCGTAGAGCTACAACGGGACTGTACCTCTGTGAAAATGAAGATGATGATCAATTGATGATGATACTGGCAAGTAAATCCCGAAGATGATGTCGGCACCGCCTATATGCAAAGTTTATTATTTTGAAAATTATTTAGCGTTTTTGCTGTCATCATCATAACCTCTATCATATACCTTTTAAATGATTTTGTTTGTCCAATCCCCAAGAGTCCGTAATCTCAGAGAAGCCCGAAGGCTCTCGCAAGGGTTGAGGGAAGCTGTGCCAGTGGTGTTCCCTCCTTGAGTAACACCTGGGATTTGGGGTTTCTTTGTCTATATGATTTCAAAATACTCAATAATAAAACGGTGAAAAACTGCTTTTGGACTTCAGGCTCATATACTTGCCCATGGGAAGGTTTCAACATCGTCAAACGGCCCAAGTCGGTCAGTGTCCGCCTGAAACCCGCGGGGACCAGCGACGGCAAACCCTGTAGGTCGATTGATTTTATCCTTGATGTATTACTCTATTTATATTACATATATTTTTCTGCGAGTGTATTTTGACGAAAGTCTTAAGACAAATCCCGCCGGGGAACTAGTGGTTTGAAGAGTTTTAAAATCCCCGGCAGACCATGGCATGGGGGGGGGGGCAGGAACTGCACATCACGCCGAGCAATTCAGATACAATGTCCCCTGAAGTATCTAATATCATAAGTCCCCTCTTTATGGTAGAATATTTTGCAAAGGCGTTGATCTGTATTGAGAAGTTGGGGATGATTTTGAGACGCGCGTAATACCTAAGTGGGATTACATTGGCGGAGCGGTTAAGAGGATCGGACTCAATCTCTGGTGTTTCTGATCAGCAGAGTGTGTGTGTTTTTTTCAAGTCGCGGTCGTGGCACTTGTGTCCCTGAGAAAGATACTTTACTAAATATTCGCTTTGTCCTTCGGATGGGACATTAATCCGTAGGTCCCGTGTACCAGGATTGGTAGTCACGTAAGAGAGCCCAGCATACTATCGTTGGAGTTAACTCCGGTGTTTCTGGTTAAAATAGCAAGAACTCCTGTTTTACATGTTTCCTCGGGCTTTGGAGACACAGTGGTTAAATTCACTTATGAGACATCCTTGGTTTCATTACTTGAAATATATAATAACAACAGTATACATTTTTATTTAAGTATGCCATAATTGTTTTTGTTTTGGGGTGGTTTTTTTTAACAAGAGGACCGGGTCCTACGATGAGAATACCATTCTATCTGGTGTATTCGGAATCCCTCTGTGTATTCCTTTTAGGAAAAGTAGTAGCAGTTCTAGTTTCTTCTTCTTTCTTCAGTTCTCTTTTACCAGAGGGAAGAGTTCATTCAGCGGAAACAAAGGGAAGCGTACAGGTACGTGAAGCATGCCACGACGTTGAGTCCGGTGCCCCGCTTAAGGGCCCCTGGACAAATGTTGAACACGTGGATGCTCTCTGCTGTATTCTTAGCCTTCTTGTTGTTCACCTTTTGAGTTACGTTCAGCTCAGCTGTTTGTGTTTTTCTCTTTACATTTAGTTCACATGTGGGTGAACATTAGAGAAATGTGCTCGTGCGCAAGGCAATTGGGGACCCTTGTAATTATTAATTATGGCATTCTTCAGTGCATCATCAGCCTTTTTGGGTTATCTGTTGAGACTAAGTAGTCTAAACGTAAGTACTTGTTTTGAGTTACGTTTTTTTGTATTTTGTTTTAAGAAAAAAAGAAGAAACAAGTAAAATGTTTGCCATTTCTTTATACTCTTAGCCGTTTTGATGAAATGGGTTGATTATATACTATGCTTGACATTGCACTTTCTTATACATTCATTTTGACATAAATCCATGACAAATATCCCATAACCGACCCACATAAGCTTCAGAAACATCAAATCTTGTTTATACCATTTTGACAATTAGCTTCAATGGGGTGACTGCCAAAGGCAATTACGAGATAAATCGATCGGGTTCTGTTATTAGGTGTATGTGGTGGTTTTTCCCTTTCCTTTTCTTCTTCGTTATTTTTTTAAGTTTCTGCGTCGAATGCTTATGACAAAGAGAGCTCAATCCGTAGCAAGGCTTGTCACTACCCATACAAAGGTTGTAAATACTGGTAAAGTATTTTACGGAAATTTCCTTGTCAGCTTCAAAGTGGTTGTCGGGTGTTATAATTACTGGGATAACCGAAGTACTGCAGCGTCGACTACCGTGGAAGGTTCCGAAACGTGCGATCCGCTTTTCACCCGCAGACGTATTATTGGTCACTCAATCAAGTTTGTCACATTCCTAATTAGGGAACGGGAAGCGTTGCGCTAATTTCGGATCGGTCGATGGACGAAAGTGCTTTTTTACAAATTTGGAGCTGGGAGCTGTGTAGCACACATGGGATCGTGTGTGCAGGCTTGTTTGTTGATCGCATTGTTTCCTTCGGGTAATAATTTATAGATCAGGACTGGCTGTAGGCAGAAGTTGCCAGTTTTTTGGGGGTGGTTTTTCAAATTTTGAAAAATTGCTTGATGAAACTTCCTTTGGGAAGCGCGTTTACTCTTCCATAAAACCTTGTTTTTTTATAGATTTTATTATTGAACACCTTCTTTTCAGATCAAAAGCTCTGAAAACATCCATTGATCTAGAAACGATGATGTTTTCTGAGCTGATTGCGAGTAGATTTCTTCCAGAATAATTCAAATTCAATTGTATTTCCTACAGAATCAACTATCACTCAATTACAATGGGAGATTAACAGATAGAAAATTTATATTGAAGCTAAAGATGGTGGTACTGTTGAGTGTTGAGGAACCTCAGAAGAAGCATAGCTTGTATAGGATACGGGCCCCTGAACGTGCATTTGTGCACAGCCACAATTATAGGTACCCTTTGTTACAAAGACACCAAAGGAACAACATAATATATTGAGTAACTCTTTGCAGATCTTGTATTCGACAAACTCAAGCACTTTATATTCATCATTGACACAGCGATTGTTAACTGATATATAAATAACATTGGGATAACTGCTACATTTGTGGTTTTCAAACTGTTGTTCATAAAATGGACAAACAAAAAAGTAATATAGGCCGACCCGTGATTGTGGCTGGTCACTCCTGCATTGAGCCGGGAAGCACTTTTAAAAAGTTATCATGTGTAAGGCCGTATCCTAAGGCCGTATCTGAATTGGAGGCTACAGCTTCGGCTACGACTGTTGTTAAGGGTGTTGCTAGGGGCGTCCTATACTTCAACGCATGATGACGCGACGATCCAGTCGTAGCCACAGCCGTAGCCACCAATTCCAGACACGGCCTAAGTAGAAAAAGAGAACTTGAAGAACAGGACCCAATTTCATGGCTCTGCTTACCGTGGAATTCTGCGCTTACGGCCCCATAGAACACTGTACTTTATGGGCACCGTTCGCAAATAATTATGCGGTAAGCAGAGCTCTATGAAATGGACCCTGGTGACCAGCTGGGCCCGATTTCATAGAGCTGCTTAAGCAAAAAAAGTAGCTAAAGCACAACAAAATTATAATGCTTACAGAATAAGGTTACCAACCAAATTACTATGTCACATGCACCATTTCTGACTGGTATCCTGCTAAGTTTTGCTAAGCACAAAATGTGTAAGCTAAATCGTCTATGAAATTGGGCCCTTCAGCTATGGGCTCAATACCTCACGCAACATACTCGCAAACAATCAAACAACAGACGCACAGAAACTTTGTAGACAGGGGCAGAAATATGAAACAGATTTGGATATCTATTCAAAACAACTGGATCTCAACAAATTTGACTTTAAAGGAACTGAACACGTTTGGTAATTGTCAAAGACCAGTGTTCTCACTTGGTGTATCCCAACATATGCATAAAATAACAAGCCTGTGAACATTTGGGCTCAATTGGTCATCGAAGTTGCAAGAAAATGTTGAAAGAAAAAACACCCTTGTTGTATACAATGTGTGTGCTTTCAGATAGGAATAACAGGCTTCTTGCAAGAAATCTTTTATTATTTTAGTGAGAAATTACCTCTTTCTCAAAAACTACGTTACTTCAGAGGGAGTCGTTTCTCACAATGTTTTATACTATCAACAGCTCTCCGTTGCTCGTTACCAAGTCAGTTTTTATGTTAATATATATTTTGAGTAATTACCAAACGTGTACAGTGCCTTTAAATATACGCCGAAATAAGAGAAGGTATCGCCCTCACTGTCCCCCTCTATAGACGCACTGTCACTCGCAGCACACGCCTTGCCGCATCTCCATAACCCTTAACTGTATCTGTTACAAGAGGCCAGTACTGTGCAACATTCAATTAGCTTCTTCCACCGTACTGTTGCACTTTTGAACTCCCAACCTGTTTCTTGCTTTCCACCATCTTGCAATCTGTTCCAGTTTAAGAGGAATGTGAGCATATCTGTCTCTTTAGATTGTTATTTTTCTTGTAGCCTTCACTTTTAGTGGCCCTTTGGTCTTGTGTAAAAAAAAAAGTTAAAGAGATTGTATACGTTTGGTAATTGGAACCCACTGTTTGTTTCAATCCTATGATAGTTGTAGATATACTATAAAACTAACCTGTGAAAATTTCAAAAGGTGGTAGCGTTTTTGAGATATTGCAGAAAATCTGGAGCGGTTATGTCAACGCAGGAAGAACAATCTGCTATTGGAATACACAATCTGAGAAACGTTTCTGACAGAAACGCTTCTCATATTCAAATTTGCTTAGATAAAAAGTGATATCTTTTTCCATAACCACATTACTTAAAAGTGAAATGTTTCTCAAAATGCTTTATACTATCAAAGGCTGCTGTACTTCTTACCAAGTAAGTTGTTTTTGCCATTAAATTGTATGAGTAATTACCAAACGTATATATACAGACCCTTTAATATTAAACAAATTGATCATTTGAAGAATTCCAAAGCTTGAATCCTTCAAAATTTGATAACTTCATCAGACGCTTCAGTGTATAGTCGAAGTAGGAATGCTCGGTATAATCTCAGATATATGCCGTAGCTACAGGCCATTAGAGAGTGGACGATGCCGCTTCTCTATATCTTGTAAACCTAATTGATTTTTTAACCACTGGCCTGGTTCGATATACACGCTCAACCCAGGTGCTTATAAATGTCAGATTTGCTCTTGGCATTTTTTCCCCTTCATCTTCCTGACGCGTTCTTTTCTTTCCTCTCCTGGGATTCGATTTCCATTTTTTACGAAGGAGAGACATCGTTTCAGTGTGATGAAACAGATTTGTTATATTTTTTATTGGACTTTATTACTGGTAAAAGACTCGCATGTGGACAGATAAATTAAACAATCTGACAGTGAGTGACAGGGGATAATAAGAAAAGCAACGAATCACTTGGAAAAGCAAGTATATAGGATAAGGTAAAGAACCATCACACCTTAAAGGTATCGTACACGTTTGGTAATGACTCAAAACAAATATTAGCATAAAAACTTACTTGGTAACAAGCAAGGGAGAGCTGTTGATAGTATAAAACATTGTGAGAAACGACTCCCTCTGAAGTAACGTAGTTTTTGAGAAAGAGGTAATTTCTCACTAAAATAATAAAAACTTCTTGCAAGAAGTTTTTATTCCTATATCTGAAAGCACACAAATTTGTACAACAAGGGTGTTTTTTCTTTCATCATTTTCTTGCAACTTCGATGACCAATATTGAGCCCAAATTTTCACAGGCTTGTTATGTTATGCCTATGTTGGGATACACCAAGTGAGAACACTGGTCTTTGACAATTACCAAACGTTTACGATACCTTTAAGGAGAATTAATGTGAATCCAAAACGGGTCTCAAATCTCTAAATGTGAATACCGGCAAAATGAACCCCGGGTTGCAAGTACTTGAAGGTTTCAAATAGGAATGAACTATAGCATTCAAAAACTGCAAAATAAGAATATTACCTTCTCTTCGAGTTAACCTTGCGACTTGCACCCCCCCTTCAAATTACACGCGTAGCCAAAGGGGAGCTCACGGAAGGCAGTTTCTATTACGCGTATATAACATTGTTTGGTTGCACAATCCCTTTTCTGTTTATTTACAACCTGTCACTAGACTAGGATGACTCATAGCATTGAGCTTTGCTAGCTTGGAAGTGGTGAAACTCAAGGGGGTTAGATCTGCACACAACACAATGGGCTTATACATTGAATAAGCTTCGGCTGGAGCCCAAGCTATCCCACAATATGCCTGACCTGTACAGCGCTCAATGTTAAAGGTGACTTTAGAATGTCAAACTAGAGGGTTTCATTGACGATTACATGTTTCAGCGGAATTGGCCCAAACATTTTTCAGTAATTAAAAAAAAGAAAAAAAGGTGCCTTCCGGAGTCTCCCCTTGTCTTCCCGCAAGGTTAAATCTTCTACCCTCCTCCCCAAATACATTTATTCGGTATTTACATTTCTTCATACTAAAGGCCTATCCCCAAATGTCATAAGCACTGTATAGGCCCTACTCGGTGATTTCTGAGTTTTGCAGTCCACTGAAATTAACTATAGCATTCAAAAACTGCAGCACAACAATATTACCTTCTCTTTGAGTTAAATTTTCTACTCTCCTCCCGCATACATTTATTTAGTTTTTACATTTCTTCATACTTATCCCCAAATTTCATTAGCACTGTCTACTCGGTGCTTTCTGGATTTTGCAGGTGAAAATATCCACTGGAATAAACTGTTGCGTTCAAAAATTGCAAAACAAGAATATTACTTTCTGGTCGAGTTAAATTTTCTACTCTCCTCCCCAAATACAATTATTGTATTATTTATATTTCTTCATCTTATCCCAATGCTTCAGAAGCACTGTATTTTACTCGGTGCTTTCTGGATTTTGCAGGGGAAAATATCAACAGGAATGAACTCTTGCAATCAAAAACTGCAACACTTCTCTTGGAGTCAAATTTTCTACTCTCCTCCCCAAATACATTTATTTTATTATTTATATTTCTTCATCTTTACAAGGGGTTTCATAAACACTGTATACTTGCTATTTTTTGAGTTTTGCAGAGGAAATAAATCCATAGCCTCTTGTATAGGATTCGAACTGACAACGCCTTATTCTAGAGAAGATATCTGAACCCCAAGACTACGGATCGTGCCCCGTGGCGAGAGGTCAGCGAGAGGTCATCTCGCCACCCTGTAATTAGCAACGAGGACCACAATCAATAAATTGATAATATAATTGTGATAATTGATAAACAGATTATTTTTGGTTTTTTGTAATTTACCCATACACGGATGCACTAATTGCGGTCTTGTTTCTTTGTATATCTTCTTAACATAATTATTCTAAAACGTATTCTTAGCTAGGGCTGGGAAAGCCAAATTAATACGTTTCACATTGACGCAGATTCTGGGTCAATCTGACCCCACGGGAGTATGTGCGTTATAATAGACATTCATATTAATTATGGATATGAAATAATACTCTAACCTATTAGGGACAGCCAGCTAACATGTGTTGTTGCTGATCATCAAACCATCTCAATACGCTTCACATGATAGAAACACTCCATTAGAAGTCATTAGTAAGAGTACATTTAAAGGTATCGTACACGTTTGGTAATGACTCAAAACAAACATTAGCATAACAACTTACTTGGTAACAAGCAATGGAGAGGTGTTGATAGTATAAAACATTGTAGGAAACGACTCCCTCTGAAGTAACGTAGTTTCTGAGAAAGAGGTAATTTCTCACTAAAATAATACAAACTTCTTGCAAGAAGTTTTCATATAATTTATACCTATCTGAAAGCACACAATTGTACAACAAGGGTGTTTTTTCTTTCATCATTTTCTTGCAACTTCGATGACCAATTGAGCCCAAACTTACACAGGCGTGTTATTTTATGCATATGTTGGGATACACCAAGTGAGACCACTGGTCTTTGACAATTACCAAACGTGTTCGGTGCCTTTAAAAGCATATACAAAAATAACCCAAACCGGAACAATCTCCGCATCTGGCCTCCACTTTTTAAGGGATTTAGTTTATTTCTGTAATGGATGTTGGACTTAATTTTGATTCTCTCTTCGGTATTTATATGTGACAACACTAATGGTGTCAACTTTAACACCCAAGTTTTTGGCAGTGTAGAATGATGGAAACAGCAAAGAAGGGCAAGTCATAACCCTTTATAACAGTGTGGCTGTATATCTATGAATATTTCTAGGAAAGTTGTACATCTTCTTTCAAGACTCCCCCGCAAAGAGTTAGGATAATCCGTCGGTCCAGCGGTGTTGCCGGCTAAGACGCTAAAACGTCTAGCAAGAGCGGATCCGTGTGTGAGCCGAAATCCTCGGCATATCGGTACAAATATCAAATGAAAATGACCTCAAGGCAAAGACATCTCTTTCCACGCAGGCGATGATGAGAATCCATCCTGGAGACAGAAATTAGCCAAGACTCCGTAACTTCCTCAAGGTGGTATCTTAAGAGTGTCCGCGGGGTCGATGGGACGGACCGCCGGGGACGATGACCATGGAGATGAAAGAGGGTTACCGCTCCACTCCGCTCTCTTCACGGCATGGGGTAGATTTAAAGGATTGAGATTAAAACATATCGCATTAATGATGTTATTCTTTCATCAGGGAATAAGCTTCGACGAGAGATAGACACTTGTGTCCGCAACTTGGGATGAAACGACCCTTTCACGCGAATCACTGATTCAGATAGGTTGATGCTCTTTGCATTTGATCGCACTATCCGATGATCGTTTGTCATGATAACAACCATTGTCGCTGTCTTTTGTTTTGCAGGTATACCAGGGTTTGATCATGTTGTTGTTGTTGTTGTTGCTGTTGTTGTTGTTGTCGTTGTTGTTGCTGTTGTTGTTGTCGTTGTTGTTGTTGCTGTTGTTGTTTTTTGCTGCTGCTGCTGCCGCTGCTGCTGCTACTGCTGACGTGTTGGTGTTGTTGTTGTTGTTGTTGTTGTTGTTGTTGTTGTTGTTTTCGATTTTGTTGTCGATGTTGTTGTTTTCTTGTTCCTGATTTTGCTGTTGACGTTGCTACTGTTGATGTTGTTTGTGTTTTTGTAAGTTATTGCTGTTGCTGTTGTTGTTGTTGTTGTCGATGTTGTTGTTGGTGGTGGTGGTATTATTGTTTTTTGCTGCCGTTATTATTGCCGCTGTGTTGCTGATGCTTATATATTCTTCTTCTTCGTTTTCTTATTATACTCGCTCTAGCTGCTGTTGTTGTTGCGTCTTTTACCAAGCCCTTTGCACAGGGGTTCATGCATTTGATAAAAAGTACACTTAATTTGAATAATTTAAGTGGTGTTTGAAGCTTTGCTTGGTGTGGAAAAATAAGAAGTAACTGCAAAACCACCACACTACTCCAAAAGAGATTTTACACATGGTTGTACCCGCAAGTTTACTATTTATAGTTTAAATTAATAAATTGAATAATTTAAATTAAGACTTTCAAAAAAAAAATCCCTGTTATGTTAAAAATGCATAGAGTCTTTGGGGATGCTTAAAATGAAAAATAGAAGAGCAACTTTGAATGATCTAGCAGACACCTTTTAGTGGAAACTTTTAGGGGACATTTCCAATTTAAATTGCCTTCGAGTAGACGTTTACGTTAAGGGATTTTAACATTCCATCACCTCTAAGTGAAGCCTCCGGTGACGATATTAAAAAACGGGAGGATTCAAAAAGATAAGACACATACTGAATACCAACAAATAATCATATGATTTATGATTTAATGCTGCCATGGAATTTGCTTTCAATTCCGACCTATTTAAGTAACTGCCTTAGCCTTGGGGTAAATTCTATAAAAAATAAATCGGTCGAAATCTTACAATTATTGTCCTTTACCTTTGGAAAGACTTTAGCCTCAACATTTTCTATCGATGAATTTCGTGAAAAAATCATAGAATTGTGTGTTTGCAGTCGTTAGAGGGCGTTCTTACTCAATGGTTATTTGAATTTTCTCGGGATTAAAACACGTTTATTGGTGCAGGATTCCGCTAAATGTTTCAAAGTACATTGATGTTTTTGTCTTTATGACAAGAGTCTTGAAAACCAGATGACTAAAATAAACGAGCAGATTATACTGTTCGACTCGTCGAGACCACAACGGCTCTTTTCAGAGCCAACACTCCAACAAAGAGATTTTACTCATGGTCGTCATACCCGCAAGTTTACTATTTATAGTTAGGCCCTACTTCTTATTAAAATAAACGTATTTGATTCTGATAACCAAAATAAATGCAATTTTTATATATCTGCTATTTAAATCAACTTCTCATAACATCTGTTATAATGTAGCAGCAGCAATCAACTCCATAATCCCAATAGATTTTCATGTCACGGCCAGAGGCAGTTTGTTTCCTAATCCTCTTTTTTTCACGACATATCAAGCAAGATGTCTATGGGCATCCCCGAAGCTTAAAACACACTTCAAGAAAAAGCTTACAATTTGTCCCTATCTCCCTCTACTGAGCTGACGGTAAAGCTAGCTGCATTTCCAAGATGTCATGGAGTAAGTCCCTTTTAGAGCCATATAACCTTGATGTCTTCATCACGGATTCGCCACGTAGCTCTGACACAAAGATGATAAAACCATAAAACATTAAAGGCACTGAACACGTTTGGTAATTGTCAAAGACCAGTGTTCTCACTTGGTGTATCCCAACATATGCATAAAATAACAAGCCTGTGAAAATTTAGGTTCAATTGGTCATCGAAGTTGCAAGAAAATGATGAAAGAAAAAAACACCCTTGTTGTACAAATTTGTGTGCTTTCAGATAGAAATAAAAGGCTTCTTGCAAGAAGTATTTTATTATTTTAGTGAGAAACTACCTCTTTCTCAAAAACTACGTTACTTCAGAGGGAGTCGTTTCTCACAATGTTTTATACTATCAACAGCTCTCCGTTGCTCGTTACCAAGTCAGTTTTTTGCTAATATATATTTTGAGTAGTTACCAAACGTGTACAGTGCCTTTAACAAAAACCGCCGCACCATGCCAGTTCGCTGTAAGAGCATGTTTAACACGTGGATCGAAATAATCTGTCAGGTAAAAGTATTCGATCGAGCTTGCTTTGAAGCTGGAAAATGGAGGTCACCCTCATTTGGCGTGTTATTATATAAATCCGGTCAAGCTCAACTGTTTTGCTTCTGTTGTTACCTCGTTGTTCTTAAGAAACATATAACCGTGTGCTTCGAGGCGCACGTTCTCTCGTCGACGTGCCGTCATTTGCTCTAAACCAACGGTTCACTCGGATTGGTCGAAGAGTCACTGTAGGGTTTTATTTAGAATTCACCCCAGAATTTGACGTGCAAGGAAGGCATCAATCTGAGTTAGAAGTACGTTTCCAGCGAAATGCATTTCTATTTTCAAGCAACTGCCCATGAGGTTAGTGGGTAAACCTTTAGCCTTTTTATTACATACATAAGTAGGCCTATATACCAGGGGCCGATTTCACAAAGAGTTAATATTGATCTTAAAGGCACTGTAGACGTTTGGTAATTACTCAAAATATATATTAGCATAAAAACTGACTCGGTAACGAGCAACAGAGAGATGTTGGTATAGTATAAAACATTGTGAGAAACGACTCCCTCTGAAGTAACGTAGTTTTTTGAGAAAGAGGTAATTTCTCACTAAAATAATAAAAACTTCTTGCAAGATTTGTTTATTCCTATCTGAAAGCACACAAATTTGTACAAAAAGGGTGTTTTTTCTTTCATCCTTTTCTTGCAACTCCGATGACCAATGGAGCCCAAATTTGTACAGGCTTGTTATTTTATACATATGTTGGGATACACCAAGTGAGAACACTGGTCTTTGACAATTACCAAACGTGCTCAGTGCCTTTAATTGCTAAGTAACATGTGACTATCTCATCTTAAGGTCAATCTTAGTGCTCTGTCAATATTACTTGATTTTTAAAGGCACGGTATACTTTTGGTAATATAGTCAAAGACCAGTATCCTCACTTTGGGTATCCCAACATATGCATGTAATAACAAACCTGTGGAAATTTGGGCTCAATTGGTCATCGAAGTTGCAGGAAAATAGTGAAAGGAAAAGGCACCCTTGTTGCATAGAATGATATGTGCCTTCATCATTTTCAGATATGATGCCACGAGAAAGGCTTCATGCCTGTATAAAGACTTTCTCAAATTCAAACTTTTGGTTTCAAATTACATTTTTCACTAGAACAAGGGGGTCGTTTCTAACAATGTTTTATAACACCAACAGCTCTCCAGTGCTCTTTATCAAGTAAGTTTTCATGGTATGTAACTTGTTAATTAATTACCAAAAGTAGGCCTACACCCTGCCTTTAAGAAAAAAATACTGGGGGAAAGCTGCTGCAGTGCAAATGGTCAGCTTATTTTTGAGATATAACTTGTTTGTTGAGACAAGCTTTTTCGAAGCTATAATCATCATGTTGTTTGTACGCCCAGGCGTGTAGCTAAACTTTCAGCCCCAAAAGTGATTAATTTAGCACAAAAAAAATCATTTTGGTTTGTGTGTCCGGAATTAGTTTCAATAGCATGGCTTGAAATTATAAGTCCGCAAATCTTGCAAAAGACACATAAATACAGATGATTTTTTGAATTTTTTGGCGCAATCCTGAAAAACACAGAGTCACAGAGGAGGTAAAGGTATAATGAATACCCGGTGTTTTAATAAACGTGGGCTGTGAAGGGACCTCCATTGAGCATGAGCAGACTATCCCTTCCAGAGCTGTATATTGAGAGAGTTACGACATGGAGGGACCAGCTTTCTCCGGTCACGTGGTTGCTGGACGCCATTTTGTTCCCAAATGCAGTACAACCCAATGGGCAGACTAGTCTGGCACCCTGTATTCGCCAATGCATTTTTTGGAGACAAAATGGCTTCTAATCGCAAGTTGTCGCAACTCTCTCAATACACAGCTCTGATCCCTTCAGCCCTAGGGCGCCCCCTCCGTTCCTAAAGCCGAAAATATCGGTTCGACGTCATCACCTAACAACGCGGTTTTATTCAAACCGGAAACAGCCGTTGTTGTTTTCACTGCTGACACTAGTCACGTGTGGAGGTTCGTTCCAAGATGGCGGCCTCCAGTGAGACGCTGCAAACGGTAAGGACTGTCAACGTTACAGGAGCAAAGCGTATGGTTACCTCTTTGAAATGCCAATGGAAAAGGTGAGAGCAACAGTGATATTAGCTGAAGAGTATTATGAGAGTGAAGAAATCGGTGATTTCTGTGTAGGCAGTGACAACATTGCCTCTGAACTGAATCTTGGTTGGTGCCGAGTAGAACCGCATGACATTGTTTACGTTGTATTGTAAGCATGGAGGAAGGAAAAACCTCCATGATGTAAGTAAGTAGCACTATCAGTAGACTAGCATAATTCTAGTATTAGGCAGTAGGCACATGCATTATCATCATATCCAATCCATTTGGCCGAGCAATATAAGCAGCAGACGCTAGCTAGATATAAACACTTTTAAAAGTGTGCGGGGGGGGGGAGATATATGAGTCATAACGAATAATAGGCTACATCACTCACAGTTCCAGTTCCAGTTGTGCCAACACAATGTTGAACATGAAATGTAGCTTGGCCATGGTTGGTAATGTGTTATGGTAGAGAGAAAGGGGGCCCATCTGGTGGGTGTTAAAATACAAAAGCTTGCCCCGAACCATGCATCATTCATAGCAACATTGCCTTTAGTCTTGGCAATCCTAATTAAGTGTTCACTTTGTAAATCAAGTCATTGTACCAAACGTTATTCAGTAGTATAACCTTGCAAATGGCTTATTGACCTAGGAGTGAGTTAATGTTGGACAAGTTGACCTGGGATTGAGTTGACCTCTGACCTAGTTGACCTGGGACTGACTTGACCTGGGACCAAATTGTACTGGAACAAAGCTAATTTTGGACTGAGTTGACTTAGACTGAGTTGATCTCGGACCGAGTTGACCTGGTACTGAGTTGACCTGGGACCAAATTGTACTGGAACAAAGCTAATTTTGGACTGAGTTGACTTAGACTGAGTTGACCTGGGACCAAGTTTACCTAAGACCGAGTTGACCTGGGACTGGGTTGACCTGGGATACAGTTGAACTAGGACCAAGTTGACCTGAAACCGAGTTGACCTGGGACTGAGTTGACCTGGGACCGAGTTGACCTGGGACTGGGTTAACCTCGGATACAGTTGAACTAGGACCAAGTTGACCTGAAACCGAGTTGACCTGGGACCGAGTTGACCTGGGACAGAGTTGACCTGGGATTTAGTTACCTGGGACTATGTTGATCTCAAACCGAGATGACCTGGGACCGAGTTGACCTCGGACTGGGTTGACCTCGGATACAGTTGAACTAGGACCAAGTTGACCTGGGACAGAGTTGACCTGGGACCGAGTTTACCTGGGACAGAGTTGACCTGGGATTTAGTTGACCTGGGACTATGTTGGTCCCAAACCGAGATGACCTGGGACCGAGTTGACCCGGGACTGGGTTAACCTGGGATACAGTTGAACTAGGACCAAGTTGACCTGAAACCGAGTTGACCTGGGACCGAGTTGACCTGAAACCGAGTTGACCTGGGACCGAGTTGACCTGGGACCGAGTTGACGCGGGACTGGGTTAACCTGGGATTTAGTTGACCTGGAACCTAGTTGATCTCAAACTGAGATGACCTGGGACTGAGTTGACCTGGGACTGGGTTGACCTGGGATACCGTTGAACTAGGACCAAGTTGACCTGAAACCAAGTTGACCTGGGACTGAGTTGACGTGGGACTGAGTTGACCTCAAACCGAGTTAACTTTACTCAGCATGCCCAATGTGATGTTAAAGCGTATTGCTGTTTCATGAATTCATTTTCATTTCTTTGCCCAGAGGTATACCAGGCATGATCTTAAACAGCCGTAGGGTTTAAGGCATAAGGCCATTCAGCTGAGAGTGATTAATGCCATTATTATTAATCATTACCAGTACAGTCCTGGTCAGGTTTGTGTACACTTCCTAATGTCCGAGTCCAGTGTCGAGTCAACCTTGTCCAGGACCCAAGACTTTTGGGTCATGTTAATTCTTGAATGACCACCCTGACCTCAACAAGTTCAGAATGTGAAAAAGATAACAGATTGCAAGAATAATAATAAACAGATACAAACAAGTGTACCTGTACTGCCAGTGATCTCCCTTAACAGTGTTCCACTGGCCACATACCAGTTAAAACACCTGAGGACCAGTCAAATCTCTCCAAGTAACCCAACTGGCTAGTTCAGTGTTGACAAGCATTCCTATTTCATTTGAAACATAGACCACTGAAAAAAGCTGGCGGACTATGTGAAAGGACAAGCTTAATGGTCCCCCTGGCTAGTCACTGAAACAGTTAAGAGCAAACCCTGACTGTCTTAACTTGGACTATACAGTCTAGTTCCCCGTCCCCTAATATGTATCAGTGTACTGAACTTAAAGGTGTTAGCATGTTGCAGTTCAATTCTTGACATGTTAGCTCTTTCACCCCTTGCAGGAGACAATCCATCTTTCTATTCCGGGCTAGGGATTCAATGTCATCATTCTCTTTGTCCATCATGAGGAATGTAGAGCCACCCAGCCAATACAATCCCAACAAATTGGCCACAGCTGCCGGCCAAAATACAGTTCAAAAGGTAAGAGTGTACACTGATGGCCTGGAGTTTCATATTAGAGAGAGCAAGGCCATTTTCATTTTGCAAAGGGGCATGCACTTACAATGGAAAATCTTAAAGTCTAGGGGAAATTTTTGAAGGGGAAACTTCTGAATGGGCACCAAGGCCAAGACTTGGGGCAACAGAAGCCATAGCCTCTGTGTCCTCCATGTAATTCCAGGCCTGAGAGTTTAAAACATTGACTTTTTTCTTCAGGAAAACCCAATTGGATATCACATTAATAAGGGACGAGAAATTTCAGACTTGTATCTGAATTCAAAGTTTTTAAAGTCTGCCTGGTAACCAAAAAGTGTTTCATTTTTCTCCAAATAAAACAAGTCCATGCTCTTTGATCTACTTCTCCAACACTGAGGAGAAGCTCCTTGGAATCTATAACTCCAGGGGTTACCAAAAGGTGGAAATGCCATCATTTCAATGTACCTCCTCAGATCTGGATTCCAATTTCAGATTGTTTTGTCAGCAGTGACTCTCACCTCTGATTAATACCCAAACGCTTTTTGTACTTAAAATAGCAGCGTGTTAAATCTATGCTCATTCTTAAACCATTGAGATTATTCCAGAGAACGTTTGCCCTTTTAGCAAAATGCTGCACATAATGTATCAGTTGCTACTCATTATTAGCAATCAGTGTGCACAAAACATTGTTCAGTCTAAAAAACTGTCATCACCTTCCACCCCTAGGACCCTGGTTCGAATCCCACAGGGGGCACTATGTGGAAAGTTCCCCATAGACTTTAAGATTTTCAAACTGAGTGCCCGTTGCAAAATGAAAATGGCCTTGCCCTCTCGAAGATGAAATTCCAGGCCTGAGCTCACTTTTCTGAGAATTCTTGGCTTCACAACCAGAATTAATAATTGGGTGTTGTCACATATAAAGATACTCAAGAGAGAATCAAAATTAACATCATAGGGTGTTAAAATAACACCAATGTAATTGTTTTGGCAGAAATTGGTGTTATTTTAACACCCTATGGTGTTAATTTGGATCCCTCTTTCGGTATCTAATGTGACAACACCTATGGTGTAAATGTTAACACCCCAGTTTTTGCAGTGTACACCCTGGAAGTCCTCGTACAAATGATGTAATGAATTCCAATACGTATGGATAGGTGAGCGAAGTGCAAGCACGTAGCTTCGATGTGCAGTTCATGCATGAAGGAGCGCCAGGCGTGTAAATTCAAACAAAAAAACATTTTACTCTCCCAAAACGGACCATTTGACATTGCATGCTTGGTCATATTAAAAAATGAAGGGTTTTTCACTTATGTTTGTAGGTTAAATCCAGAGTTCCAATGCCGCCGACTCGGCAGGAAGGTAGCGGGAGAAAAAAAGCCATTATTTGGCGTAGAAAATGACATAGGTAGTTCATTTCTGTATGTTGCTATGGCTGCCTGAGTGTGATGACGTACTAATGACGTCAGTTAAATTCAGCTGTAGTGTTCCAGCTACTCAGCGGATTTTGCCATTTGCTTTTAACTGGCATCCCCGTTTTGTTTTTTGTTTTTTTTGTTTTTTTTTTGGGGGGGGGGGTTGCGACTTCTGGGTTAAAGGTTAGGGTCATTGTAAGATTTTTTTTTTTGTCAACGTAATGCTGATTTAAAGGCACTGTACAAGCTTGGTAATTACTCAAAATATATATTAACATAAAAACTGACTTGGTAACGAGCAACGGAGAGCTGTTGAACAGTATAAAACATTGTGAGAAACGACTCCCTCTGAAGTAACGTAGTTTTTGAGAAAGAGGTAATTTCTCACTAAAATAATAAAAACTTCTTGCAGTGAAAATTTGGGCTCAATTGGTCATCGAAGTTGCAAGAAAATGATGACAGAAAAAACACCCTTGTTGTACAAATTTGTGTGCTTTCAGATAGGAATAAAAACTTCTTGCAAGAAGTTTTTATTATTTTAGTGAGACATTACCTCTTTCTCAAAAACTACGTTACTTCAGAGGGAGTCGTTTCCTACAATGTTTTATACTATCAACAGCTCTCCGTTGCTCGTTCCCAAGTAAGTTTTATGCTAATATTTGTTTTGAGTCATTACCAAACGTGTACGACACCTTTAAGAAATGCTGCGATCCTTGGCTGTGTTTGCAATCTTACTTGTTAGATATGACTGAACCTGACTGAAATAGGAAACGAGGTTATAATTCCACTCGATGTAGATCTTTCGCACACCCTAGTAGCCTAGTTCTAGTGATCTACGTTCTTGGTAGTTTAATCAGCCAAGAAACCTTCCCTTTACGATGTACTATCATCTTAGTATTTTCTCTCCAAACTGCAAAAAGCCGTTGTTTAAATTTGTGCACACTGGATTTTCTAAAAGCCCATGAGTATAATGTAACACATAATGGCATTAAACCAGGCTTTCGGTCAACGACTGTTTTCATACTGTCCCCATGGAAAGAACAATTACACTAAGTGGTTGTGATGCGTGAGTGATGGGGAATTTCATGTTTTGTTCATGGAGGGAGATCTAAGAAATCTTACTCTGATTAAAATGCAATGTGGATTTACTTTCTGGTATTTGATATACGTGAATCAGCTTGCAAATGAGTATTGAACTATATACATTCATGCATTATAGATGAACGCACTCGTACACCAAAAGATCGGTGCCGCGAATGGTGGGCTACACTCTAAAAAAACACACCTCCCGGGTCAGAATTGACCCCGATTCTGGGTCACAGGGGGGCCTGACCCCATTTGTGGGTCAGGCTGACCCGAAAACTGATTAAAAAATTGAATTTATAGCTCGGATTCTATGACAGTTCGACCCATATTTCTGGGTCATTTTGACACAGATTCCGGGTCACACTGACCCAGAAAATGGTCAGGCTCCCTGCGGCCCGGACCCGGGTCAACTCTGACCATTTCCGTCCTTCGGATGGGACGTTAAGCCGTAGGTCCCGTGTGTTGTGTAATGCACGTAAAAGAACCCAGTGCACTTATCATAAAGAGAAGGGGTTCGCCCCGGTGTTCCTGGTTTGATCGGCAGCATATTGCGCCATAGCACCTTGTAAACCATTACATGGTGCTATGTAAAGGACTTGGTCTCATATTTCAAAAACGTAGCTCCACAATACCTTGAAAGAGAATAATGAACGTTAAAAGCGCCTTGAGCGTCACTGAGTGAGGGATATGTGCGCTATATAAGAAGCCACTATTATTATTATTATGCAGTTTTTAGATTGAATCAAAGACCGGTGCCACGAATGATGGGTTCCATGTCATCAATGCAACTTGATATGTAAAACAAAAACCTGCAGAAAAAAATACAATTTTTTCGAAAATATGCACTCGAAACTGAACCTGTCTTTTTTATTCTCTCTTCATATCTTTACAACACCTTCCACTTTAGATTGTACAACTTAAGAAGGAAAATCCCTGACAAGTTCAGAAAACAAAATAATTGTACAATAACACTTAAACAAGAAAACAACTTCACTGAGGAAAATGCATTTAATACTGCAAAAACTGGGGTGTTAAAATTGACACCAATGGTGTTATCACATATAGATGCCGAAGAGAGAATCAAAATTAACATCTTATGGTTTTAAAAAACACCAATGAAATTGTTTTTGCAGAAGTTAGTGTTATTTTAACACGGCGGTACTTTTTTACTCTCTCTTCGGTATATTTAGATGACAACACCCATGGCGTCAATTTAACACCCCAGTTTTTGCAGTGTAATTTTGTCCAACTTACATACATGTTATTCTTCCTACATTAGTCTGATTTTTGATTATTTTGCCCTTGGGAAAATCAGAAAAACTGTGATGAAATAAGCCTGAAAAGTCTTCTAAAGGCAACACCATTTGTTCATTAAGATCAGCCCTTGTACTCAATAAAAATGTCTCTTTTTTCCAATGACCAAATATCATTTGTGCCTTTAACCGATGAAGTAAACTTAAAGGTGTTATCTAGTTGCATTCCTTTCATGGTGTTTTTGCCCTTTGACCCCCTGTAGGATGTTCTGCGTAATGAGAAATATGCATAGCAATGATGCGCACCCATTCTCAGCACTTCCCCATCCTTCTCACGGCCGGAGATTCAAATGAGAGCCAAAGACAGTTCAAAGGTTAGAGTTTATTCATATCTGAATATTTTAATGAAAATTACGATTGTAAACTTTAATGCCTAAACGCTTCCAAATAACGTGTTCAGTGTATTTTCGTTTCAAACCATTTGGAAGCATTACTATAGTCGCCTAAACTTAAAAGGCAGTGGGTACTGATAATATAAAACAATGTTACAAACGATCCCCTTTGAAGGAATGTAGTTTTAGAGAAAAAGGTAACCCCCCATATTTGGACCTGAGAAATGCTTCAGGCATGAAGCCTTTCTCAGGCATCTGAAAGCACACAATTCTTTGCAACAAGGGTGGTTTTTCTTTCATTATTTTCTTCCAACTTAGATGACCAATTGAGCCCAAATTTTCACAGGTTTGTTATTGTAAGCATATGTTGGGATACACCAAGTGAGGATACTGGTTTTTGACATTTACCAAGAAGTATACCCTGCCTTTAAGTTGTGAAGCGCCAACACGACATCAGTGGTCGTATTATCCAGATGTCTATAAATGTACATAAATATTTTGACGCTGGTGTGATGTACGCGCGTCTGATTGGGAAACCGAGCTCTCACACTGGACCACTTTGATAAACAACCATACCAAAAATATGAAGATGCATAATTGGAAATTCTGACGGTTTATGGAAGGAGGTTGCTTAAAAGAAAATGAAAAATTAAAGTTATCAGATGACGGCGTTGGGTTTTGTTTGTACACCGCTTGAATAATGTATATATACAGTAAACGGGTTCAGTCGTTTGAGTAGTTAACTTGTGCAAGTTGTTTACGTTTGAAAGAGCCTAGTTTTTAAAACTCGAACCGCGTCCGTGGCTAGACCTGTCACGCCCGGGGGTACATAAAACCAGATCGAAATTGGATTGGATCGGAAGCGATGGCGAACCGAGTACAGACTGATGCTGATTTATCCGACGATGGCATTTAAGAGAAGTTTAAATCCAAAAATCGCCGTAGGCTTTTGCAGTTGAGATGTTTCGGTTAAATTAAATAACTAGTTCAGAAGTTGATATGCTGGTAATTTTTCCAGAATCATCTACGCTGTATCTGTGGAACCGTGTTCTTATTTTTAAAATATTATTTTCATTATGGGTTTTGAGGCCTTGCATGGTGAGGTATCAATGTGTTTTCAGTCTGCGGTAACATCTTGTGTATACTACTTTGCTGTGTAGATTTATTCAACTCCGCGGCAGTATAGTAAATAAATAGCAAGACAAGTTCTCAAAGAACAAAATATACGCAGCAAGGTGGAAATATAATATACACATGCGGTGTTATCTCAAACTGAATATACATTATTTTCATTCATCCGTTAAACCACAGTCAGGTGGACACTGGAGGTTTGGGCCCAATTCCATAAAGCATGTAAGCACAAAATCTTGCTAAGCAAAGAAAACTCTTGCTTAGCAAAAATAGGTTACCAACCAAAATACCGCACAGTAACCATTGCTGTGACTGGTACACCACTTATTTATTGCTTAGCAAAGAGATTTGCTAAGCAGAATTTTCTGCTAAACAGCTTGATGAAGTTGGTATGGGCCCCGCTAATTGTTTTATGTCATAAAAACTGACAAGTCAGCATGATCGTTGTGTAGTTGAGTCAGGGAACCAGATCAAGATGTCAAAGCCAATTTTTTAATTTGTTTTTGTACTTTGTTCACTGTATTTGTACAACTAACTCTTGTGTAATACTCGCGATCATATAGGGCAATTCATTATTGGTGAAATTTTATATCTTCTATCAAAATATCGTAAAGCAAATTTACCCCATAATGTTCCAGCACAATTTATCCTTAATATTCAGAAGATTGAGCATAAAATATTGGCGTGGCTGTAAAATGTGGAGAAGCCCCTCTCCGGGCGTAGAGGAGTAACAACGCCGAAACTAGAGGGCAACGTTTTAGGGGGTGTGTGGGTGTGTGGGGGTGCACCATTTTTGTTCTGGGGGCCGTTCTGTTCAATTAAAACTGTAGCTTCCGTTTCGATTTCTGTTAAACAAGCCCCTTTCCGGCCCTCTTGTTTTGCCATTTAGTTTTCTAAGATAATCTGGCGTGAGTGTAAAAATAATTACATTGTCTGCCTGTAAATGAAAACAAAATGGTTTTAAAATCATTGAAATGATCACTTTAAAGCTTTATTGTAACATTTTACTTTGGTAATTTTGTTTCTAAGGCTTCAAATGGGGGAGGGGGGCACCCGGGGCATGGACATCAGTTGGGAAAGAGGGCACGGGGCACATCACCCCCGTGCCCCCCTACGCCACCGAGGGAGAATTGTAATGTGCCGTGCAGTGGCCACCAGGATGGAATCAGGGTTTCCCTTTTGATTACATGTTTTGTTTGCTCGCCAACAAGTCAAAGAGGGCGACAAACACTCGATACATATAGAGCACAAAATGTACCACTATTGGCAGCGAGGATATTAGATCATCTGGTAAACAGGTTCACTGTTTGCAAAGGAAGCGAAATTACAAACAGCCAACTTGATAAAGCGGAACTTCAGCATTTCCTATAAATCCATGAAGATATTTAAGAGAATTGTAAGTGACTATGGGGAGAGATTGCTGTTGCATCAACTTTCACCCATCGAGCAAACCTTGCTTTTGAAAACAATCCCGGGAAATAATGCAGAGTTTTGAAGACAATCTGCAAACATTTACTTCAGACATATACTGGAACGTGACCATTTTGTTGGCTTAATAGCAGACGAAAAGAAAACAAACTGAAACATATTTCCTCTTCAACGCAACACCAAGACAAGTCAAGCCCTATCAGATTTCTTCGATTCCTGGCATTCTCCGCAAGGTTTGTTTTAGCCAAGCCCCTCTACAAACAACACATAATACCTGAGCGTGAGCTAAGTGTTGGTCGATCAATATCCACAAACTACAGGGAGACTTGAATATGAAACTTGATCTTCAGCAAGTCGGTCGAGAGTTATTCACTATGAAAAAGTACGGAGCTCTGGAAATGCCATCCAACTTATTGAGATGCTGGGATGACGAGATCTTGAAAGTAGGTTGTGAACCTCCCGAGATGGTATAACTATAATGAATGATGACGTCATCTTGGGAAAAAGGATGTCGACACCCTTAGATTATTTATCTCAGGATGACAACATCTTAAATAATACAAACGTGACAGAAAATGAGGTGTTTTTAAGTATGTCGACATTACGCTATAGGGTGTCAACATCCTTCTATAGGGTGTCGACTTCCTGAGATCAGTTGTCTCAGAATGACAACATCTTGAAAGTTACTAGCGTGACTTTTAAAAAAAATTCCTTCTTATTTTTTCAGTTTATGTCGACATCGAACTATAGGATGTCTACATCCTGGAGATAATTAATACGGAGCTCTGGAAGTGCCATCTAACTTGTTGAGATCCTGAGAAAATTTACTGCAGGATGATAACATCATAAACGTAAGATGACGACATCCTGAGATGATTTATTTCGGGATGACGACATCCTGAGAGAAGGCTGTTGTCTTCCCAAGATAATTTATCTTGGGAAGTCGACATTTAGGGATGCCGAGTGGAGATCTTGGGATGTCGAACATCTTACTTTCATGATGTCGGCATCCTAAGATAAAGTATATTGGGAAGACGACATCTTACGTCAGGATGTCGTCATACCGAAATGAATCATATCAGGATGTCTTCATCTTACGTTTATGATGTCATCATCCTGCAGTAATATTTTCTTCAGGATCTCAACATGTCGGATGGCACTTCCAGTCGACATCTTGTTTATTTTCAGGGTGTTTGTCATCATGGAATAGTTATTTCGGGATCTCAAAAGGTTAGATGTCATTTCCAGAGCTCCTTATACGCTTGCCATCTTGCCACATTTCATGACGGCTTAAAGGGTCTCTGTATACGTTTGGTAATGACTCTAAAAATGAATGGCAACACAAACTTACTTGGTAAGAAGTACAGCAGCTTTGGATAGTATAATGCATTTTGAGAAACTTTTCATTAGAAGTATTGCGGTTATGACTGTGAATCTGAGAAGCGTCACTGCAGTAACGTTTCTCAGATTGTGTATTCCAATTGCCGATTTTCGCTCCAGATTTTCGGCAAAAACGCTACCACTTTTTGAAATAAAATTTTCACAGGTTAGTTTTATGGTATATTATATCTACAACTGTATAAGCTTGAAACAAACAGTGGGTTCCAATTACCAAACGTATACAGTCCCTTTTAAAAGAGATGTTATTATATTCCAGGCTGGAGTAAGAGAAGATTGAAATTCATTCCAATCTTCTAGAGTAAACATATCGTCCAACCGATCTGTGAAAATGTTATCGTCACGTTTATTATTAGCAAACACATCAACAGCGACTTATGCTTTGTCAGGGAATTTAGGGACGTTCACGTAATCTCATTTCGATTGCTGCAATCAGTGAGCTTTCAGATTTAAGAAATTAATCGAAATTTTCCCCCAAAAATTTACCAAACCTGTTTAGCTTTGTATAACATGAGTATAAACCATAGAGACGGCTAGCGATTCAATAATTAGGAATTGTGTTCCTGTGCCGGATGAGGGCGCTGTGTTCTTTCATGGCGCTCTGAGCGAGGGGTTGTGAATGTTATTTCAGGAGTTGGTGGATGTTTCAGGAGCTGTAGATGTTTCAGGAT
Organism: Plazaster borealis; assembly: GCA_021014325.1. Taxonomy (NCBI): domain Eukaryota; kingdom Metazoa; phylum Echinodermata; class Asteroidea; order Forcipulatida; family Labidiasteridae; genus Plazaster; species Plazaster borealis. Next base: position 24,761 of record JAJGQC010000261.1, read on the forward strand.
CGTTCGAGCTGTAAATGTTTCAGGAATTGTGGATGTAGGAGTTGGGGCATCTCAGAAGTTGTGGATATTTCAGGGGTTGTGGATGTTCAGCATCGATTCGGTTGTGGATGTTTGAGGAACTGTGGATGTCTTTAGGAGTTGGGGCATCTCAGAAGTTGTGGATATTTCAGGGGCTGTGGATGCTGTTCAGCATCGATTTGGTTGTGGATGTTTCAGGAATTGTGGATGTCTTTAGGAATT
>JAJGQC010000262.1:0-25000 GCA_021014325.1 Plazaster borealis
CATGATGGCAAAGAGGGAGGAAACTTTGAGAATGTAGTTGAATCCAAAGAGGGCCTATACCTACATGAACAGAAACAGAGGGAAATAAAAGAATGCAACCTTGTTTTCCACAACGTTCCAGAATCAACCTGTGATGGTACGGAAGACAGGAAAGCGCGCGACACCTCTTAGGTAACATACATCCTAGACTATTTAGAGCTCGGAGATAAACAGAAATTCTTGAAGCCAATCAGACTTGGCAAAAAATGTGACCGTCCTAGACTTCTAAAAATAGCAATGAACAATGTTGAAACAAAGAAATACATCCTTCACAAGGCCAGGAGTCTAAGAAATAGTGAAGATGAGAAGCTTTCAAACATTTACATTTCACCTGATATGACACCTAAGGAAAGAGTAGAGAATAAAAAACTACGTGAGGAATTGAGAGCAAGGAGAAACGACGGTGAAGAATCCCTAGTGATTTGAAACGGAAAGATAGTATACAAAAACTCTTTTCGCAAATCAAGACCTGTTTCTTCTTCAAGGGGTGCCGATGGACAAAACTAGGGCGTCTTCAGTGTTACAATATGCAGTACACAGCACTCACCAAGCACTGCACCACTCCAGATGCCAAGTGAGCCTTCTGTGATTTTCAAGCGGACGCCGAGTGAGCCTTCTGCGAATACGCACAACACTTCAAATTTCCAAAGACAGACGCCGAGTGAGCTTTCTGTGATTTACGAGCAGACGCCAAGTGAGTCTTCTGCAAGTACGCACTCCACATCACAATTTCATAAACAGGCGCCAAGTGAGCCTTCACACACAGCACCACATCATTCCAAAGACAGACGCCAAGTGAGCCATCTGTTACGAGTGATGGGCAGACGCCAAATGAGCCTTCTGCAAGCACACACAGCACTGCATCATTCATGAGACAGATGCCACACGAGCCTCCTGTGAGAAATGGAAAGCAGATGCCTAATGTATCAACCACAAACCACAAGCAAAATAAGTCTGAATTTATGATTAACTGCTATTATACCAATGCCAATAGTTTTCTAAATAAGAGAGCTGAACTAGACAATGTTATTAGTATGTGGCACCCGAAAATAATTGGCATTACTGAGTCATCATGTGACCAATCCGTCCTTGACAGTGAGAATTCCATTAATGGTTATACCCTACTCAGAAAGGATAAACTGACTTCAAGCGGGGCATGGGGCGGGGTACTACTCTATGTGCATCACTCACTACAGGCCACAGCCCAACAAGACTTAAATGCTTCCGAATTTGAAAGTTCAATATGGTGCGATATTAAACTAAATGATAAAGACAACCTACTGGTAGGGGTTTGCTATCGCAGCCCAAACAGTTCAGATGAGAACAACATGAAATTCTTTGAGCAGCTGAAACAACTCGACTCAGTCAAGTACAGCCACATATTATTAATAGATGACTTCAACTTCCCAGAAATAAATTGGGACAACGGACAAGTACCAGCAAGCGTCACTCACCCAACCAGCATATTCTATGAAATTACGCAAGATCTGTACCTGATTCAACATGTTGACATACCCACTATAGATATAGGGAGGGCCAGGAGCCTTCAAAATTGGATCTGATCTTTACAAATGAAGAGTTTATGGTAGAGAATTTGATAGATATGGCTCCATTGGGTAAGAGCGACCACATTGGACTCTACTGAACCTATCTGTGTAACAGTTGTATATCCACCAGGAAAGATGATCATGAAGGTAGTCTCAACTACAGTAAAGGAGAATACGACCAGCTAAGACAAACCTTTGTGAACACAGACTGGGAGGACAAAATGGACAACCTCAACTGTGAAGATTGATGGCAAGTCCTCAGAGATGTTTATGACAAGGCCATTGATGACCACATCCCGAGGAAGAAATCAAACAAGAAAATGAAACCACCATGGATGTGTGCAAAAATGAAAAAGTCAATTAAGACTAAGTACAACCTGTACAGAAGATACAGAAAATCAAAGCAATATAAAGACTATGAAGAGTACAAAAAACAGAGCAACTAGACCAGAAAGATAGTACGCGAAGCCCAGGCCAAGCACGAAGAACAGTTAATGAAAGAATTCAAAACCAAACCAAAGGCTTTCTACAGCTACTTAGACAGAAGCAGAAAGTGAAAGTTAGTATATAGCAGCTGAGAAAGGAGAATGGGAGTTTAACAGAAACAAACCAAGAAGCAGCAGAGGAACTAAGTAAATTCTTTCAATCAGTTTTCACCAAGGAGCCGCACGGAGACACACCTATACTAGACAATCAAATATTAGACAAGTTGACAGACATTGAATTTAAAAGAGAGGATGTTGTTAGGGAACTAAACAAACTAAGCCCAGACAAAAGCCCAGGACCTGACAAACTCCATCCGAGGGTCCTCAAGGAATGCAGCCAGGAATTATCAGTGCCCCTGTTTATCATATTCAGAAAGTCGCTGGACTCCGGTATTCTACCTAAAGATTGGAAAACAGCAAGAGTCATCCCTATCTTCAAAAAGGGTTCCAAGTCCAAACCAGGAAATTATTGTCCAGTCAGCCTTACTTGCATCCCATGTAAAATAATGGAAACAATCATCAAGAACAGATTGCTGAAACACATCGAGCATCATAATGCACTGTCTGAGAAACAACATGGCTTTATGAAAGGTAAATCATGCTTGACAAATCTCCTTGAGACACTGGAAGAGATCCCCTGTGATTTAGACCATTGGAACGCAGTAGATGTAATTTTCTAAGACTATGCAAAAGCCTTCGACTCTGTCCCACACCTGAGACTTCTCAACAAACTAAGGGCTTACGGATGTGACAAGAAAGTTCTAAGCTGGATCAGAGGTTTCCTTACAGGAAGAACACAGACAGTCTTGGTGAGAAATTCATGCTCCACTAGTGCTGATGTTGTGAGCGGTGTCCCCCAAGGTTCAGTATTGGGTCCTCTACTGTTCATTCTATATATCAACGACCTACCTAGCCATGTCAAATCAAGTATTCAGATGTTTGCAGACGACACTAAAATATTCACTACAGTCAACACTACTGAAGATCTGACCAAACTTCAAGAAGATATTTCAGCACTTCAATTATGGTCCGCGAAATGGCTGTTGCGCTTCAATGCAGACAAAATAATGCATAACTATGCATTTAGGAAGCAGTAACCTACATGGTGACTACAACATGAAAGACAAAAAACTACAAAATACTGACCAGGAGAAGGACTTGGGCGTCTTCATTACAAACGACTGCAAGACAAGCATTCAATGTGCGAAAGCAGCACAGAAAACTATGAACAGCCCAAGAGTCATCAAGCGCACCTTCAAATACATCAATAAAGATAGCTTCACAATCCTGTACAAGACCTACATTTAGACCACACCTCGAGTACTGCGACCAGGCATGGAACCCAGGGTTGATTAAGGATATCCATCACATATTGGAAAGGATTCAGAGGAGAGCCACCAAACTTGTACCTGAATGCAAACATCCGGCGTACCAAGACCGACTGAATATGCTCAACTTATACAGCCTAGTGCAGAGAAGAGAACGAGGGGACTTAATCGAAACATTCAAGACCCTAAAAGGTTTTGAAAGAACACAACCAAGCCACTTCTTCCAACTAGCAGTCACAGACACAAGAGGACATAACTTGAAGCTATTCAAACCAAGGTTAGAAAAGTCACTGAAGTAAAGAGCAGACTTCTTTTCACAGAGAGTCATCAATCAATAGAACAAACTCCCGAAGTATGTGATTGGAGCGAAAAATATCAATGCCTTCAAAAATGAGCTCGATGGATATTGGAAGGATATGGGGTATTTAAAGGTGTAGCCATTAAATTTCACATTAAATTGTAAGTGTAAGTGTAAGTGTTAATAAACTGTCGGTATCTTGCAGACCCCAGCTTTCCTGTGAAGGTGGTAGTCTGCAGGCTTACAAGACGGTTCCTTAATAAACTGTCAGTTCAGGCAGACCCCGGCTTTCCTGGGAAGTTGGTAGTCTGCAGGCTCACATGACGGTTCCTTAATTATTTTCATATCTTTTGACTCGCTGGGCTTATGGCATGAGGCACAGTTCAACACGCTCATTGTTGTATTAAATGGTCATCGTTGTAGTATTAATTTAGGTATGAAAATATTCTCACAAGTTATGTAGGATTTCTTGCTTTAAGTTGCTTTTATGTTTGGCATCATTAAAACCGCTTATTTGTGTTGCTTTGAGATTTTAATGCTGGTTTTATTGCTACTGAACTTTAATTATATGAAGTTTGCACATTTTGTTTCGCGGTTCTTACATTTCAAATTAACTCAAAGTTGAATTAGTCCCATGGCATTGTACACTCACCAATCACACTTGGTGACTTCCTTTGTTCACATACTCATAATAACAAGTGTCAACTGTATTTGAGGAATGGGTTTAGAGCAAATTTGAAATGACTGCTTAAGAGTTCTTCTTCCTCCCTATTAGGGGAGGAAACAACCCTATCTATACCTGGTCTTCAGTGTATCCAAGAATTCCTTTAAGTTCCCCCTCTGAAGCTGCTTTTATGACTGCCTTGATCTCATCATAAGAAACACTTTTCTGAAGACGTACAGTCAGATCCACCACAGACACATCTGGTACTGGCACACGGAAAGCCATTCCGGTCAGTTTCCTACACACAAAAGACACAAAAGACAATATGTTGCATAAATTGCATACATGTTTGTGAATTGCTTACTTGTCGAGTCAACATCAGCCAATACCAATTTTGGTGTTAACTTTCTCAAGTCTGTTTGACTTATACCTTATTGATTCAATTAATTTTCACCCTTAGGGCACCATCTCTTTATTGGGCACCACACTGTATAACAAAAGCATCACCCCTTACAAATAATATGCATACATGTAGTACAATAACAAAAGCTGCATTTAAAAATGGAAGTCAACATCTGTGCCCAACCAATGATTGATTAATATTTTCATTAAAAAGTATAGTCATTATTTTTGGGTACAAATGCAAGTTTCTACTTGATATACTCTTCCAAACTTTAAGGCTAACAAGACATAAAAAAAGGCATTTCCGAGAATCTTATTTGATTTCATGAGGTCACAGGAATGTATAAAAGGCCAAAACAAAAAACCTGATTGTTTCCTGTACAGCGGCTGGAAGGATTTTTTTCCTCTCTTGGCAGGAATAGGATGGTAAGAAATACAAGGTCAGAAATTAAATGTGGCCAAGTGCCAAAAATTGGAATACACCAAAATATTGTTCATATCATTGTGCTTGATACTCAATTTACTCAAATTAGGTAAAACGATAATTTTTTATTCCCCAAAACTTCAAAATTTCCTTAAAAACAAGGTTGAGAACCACAAAACGTGACTGTCACAGTATACAGATCTCACTTGGGGATTTTAGATTCCATAAAACAACTCAACACTTAAAAGTTGAAGCTTCACATTCTTTTATATTAAAAAGTGACCTCTCAGATCATTTTATTTCTTTATATTCCTTTGAAAAGGGTAATAGCCAACGTGCTGCTCCGGTTCCAAAACGTACCGCAAGAAAATTTAATTCCTCCAATTGCCAAGCTTTTTGTGGGCTTCTTTCTACAGCTAATTGGTCACAAGTTTTTTTATTCTGAGGGTCCTATCAGAAGTTATCTTCTTTTAATGAAATTTTGAGCTCTGCATTTGATTTTTCATTTCCCCAGTTGAGGTAAAATCTACTACTCCTCACACCTTGAGATCCCCTTGGATGACTTCTGGTCTCTTGAAATCTTGTTATAATAAACAAAAGTATTATGTCAATAGGAACAAGAGCTTGACTAAGCTTGCATTTTATATAAAAAATAATAATTGATTTAATAAGCTGAAGCGTATTGCAAAACTACCTATTGTCATAATAAATTGAATGATTTAAAGAGAAACATGGAGAGTTATTCATTCTATGATTAAACACAGCGCCCCATACTCCTCTGTACATGTAGATTGCATAAGTATTATTATTATAAATAATAAAGTAATTACTGATGCTAAGGATGTTGCAGAAGCACTCAATAATCATTTTTGTTCTATAGGAAAATCAACTTGCCAAGCAGTGGCCAAATCCAACAACTAGTCAAGTTTCCATGTTAATTATGCTACCTCTCCCAGCAATACATTATTTCTTAATCCTACATATAGCTTTGAAATAACTGGAGTTGTGCAGAAATTTACAAATAAGAGTAGCTCTGGGCCAGATGAAATTAGTAATCGTGTTTTAAAGGAATTGATTGATTTAATTACTTCTCCTATAGCTGACATTTTTAATGCTTCATTTGTACAAGGTGTTTTTCCTGAAATTGCTAAAGTTGTACCTGTATTCAAAAAAGGTGATCCTCAAGATCCCAGTAATTATTGGCCTATCTCTTTATTGAACGTCTGCGCTAAGATCCTTGAAAAATTCATGTATAAAAGAGTTTTGTCATTCCTTGAATCTAGTACATGTAATGTGTTATCTCCTTATCAATATGGATTTTGTTCTGGTAGAATCACTGTTCATGCCATGCTTGATTTATGTAAAAACATAACTGATGCCCTTAATAAAAACCCCTCAGAAGTTTCTCTAGGTAATTTTTTAGATTTATAGAAAGCTTTTGACACAGTGAGTCATGATTTGTTAATTAATAAATTGTGTTTTTTGGTACACTGTATATGGGGTGTTTCACTTGGCTGGTTTTCTAGTTACCTGTACCTTCAGAAGTGTCAGGCAGTATGTAGTTGTAGATGGAGTAATATATATTCCTCAGGAAATTAACTGTGGAGTTCCACATGGATCCAATCTTGGACCTTTATTATTCTTGATTTATATAAATGATTTGCCCCTTTGTTGCAGGTTGCTAAAACCTGTGTTATTTGTGGATAATACTACTCTTTCTGCCCCTGGTGGAGATTTATTAACCTTAGCCACTGATGTAAATATGGATTTATTGACTATTCAAGATTGGTTTAGGGCCAACAGGTTAATGGTTCATCCTGATGAAACTTATTATATTTTGTTACTCATCTAAGCGAAAGGAATTATTTTTGCCCAACGTGACGTTACTTTTAGAAAATTGTATTGTCAAAAAGGTTTCTTGTACCAGGTTCTTGGGATTGGAAATGGACAAAAATATGCTTTGGAAGGAACAAATGTCGTCAGTATGTAATTTAAGATTTCCAAAGTGAACTACATCTTTAATGGAACTAAGAACTTGTTGAGCATTAAAGACAGTGCGTCCCTCTCGCAGCCTGCGACGACTTCTGCTACCTGGGATAATATAATAATAATAATAATATCGAAGTCTTATATAGCGCACGTATCTACCAAACAAGGTACTCAAGGCGCTTAGTATATACTTTTTAAACAGAAAGATGGGTTATTGAAGTTATGAATTATGAGACCCAGTTATGTAGCACCTTATAATGTTTTTTACAAGGTGCTATGGCGCATTCACCAGCCACAACCAGGAACACCGGGGCGAACCCCTTCTCTTTTCGATAAGTGCACTGGGTTCTTTTACATGCGTTACACAACACATGGGACCAACGGCTTTACGTCCCATCCGAAGGACGAAGCAATGGTTAAGTGTCTTGCTTAAGGACACAAGTGTCACGGCTGGGGATTCGAACCCACACTCTGCTGATCAGAAACACCAGAGTTTGAATTCGGTGCTCTTAACCGCTCGGCCACGGCACTTCCACAAATGCAACGTGGCAGATAGCAGAAGTGCCATTCAGTGACGACGGCAGTTGGCATGGGTCGCAGCACGAAAACTCACACCTGTGTGGGATGGAGTAGCCAGCGATAACGCCAAAATGCAGCTCTTTAAGTCCACAGTCGAGGCAGTGCTTTTGTACAGCTGCGATGCTCTAGCGATCACCGACACCGTGGCCAAGAATCTCGACGCTTCTCACCGTGCTCTCATGCGTTATTGTCTTGGTGTGCACTTTCCAGTACGGCTGTCCAACACAGACTTGTACACTCGAACATGCGTAGCACCTGCCACAACAACCCTGCTGAGAAGTCGTCTTCGTTTAATTGGCCATGCTCTCCGAAGACCTGAGGTGCCTCTCGCTGCCTTCTTAAATCCACAAAACCAACCATCTGAACCCTTTCGACATGGTGGAAGCCTGCGCTGCACCTACATATCACAGGTTATAGACGACCTCAACGCCATCTGCCTACAACACGATCAGGCTGTTCGTGCTGCCCAGGATCGGCCTGGATGGCAAAAACGAATTTCTAACATTGCACAAACCCGTGGCCACAACGTCTCGAGCAGAGTTCGGCCCGAGTAGCGTCAACTTTATATATTAAAGACAGCTTGTTGGTTTATAATACATTGGTTAATTCTTATTTAAATTACAGTATTTTGGCTTTGGGTGGCAAGTATAAGGTTTGTCCTTCTTTATTTGACAGACTTGTTACAAGAGAAATGTACAAGGAATGCCTGTCATGCTAAATACAATGCGCACCACTCCACTTTGTAATAAATTTAGAATTCTTAAGTTTGGTGATGTTAATGCTCACATTGTTACCCATTATTACGATTACTTTCATAAAACACTTCCTGAGAATTTAAGCAATCAGTCTTTTTTCCCACTAAACAAGGAATTGTACCATTATTCTACGAGACAAAGTAATTGTATTCATGGTTGTAGTACATTTAGACTGGACGTTACTTCATCTAATTATCAGAACATTTTGCCTCAAATCGTTAATGGTCTTCCTGATCACCTAAGACTTCTTCTGGTTAATTCATCTAAAAAGCTTTTTGTTAAACACCTCAAGGAATTCTATTTAGATAAATACAAGGACTTTTTTTGTTCAAACATCAACTGCTACTCATGCCTACACTCAGCAAGACAATAATTACGTGTTGTTGGTTTTTTTTTAACATGTTTATTTTAGTACGTTTAATGTGCTCACATTATTTTCGAACTTACTACATTTATAACCCAACCTGGGAACTCATTGCTTGTATTTTCCAAAATTGTTTAATTTGACTGCAGTCTCAGGTGCCCCACTACAGAAGGCCAGTCCTTCTCTGGATGTCACCCCCATTCATACTGTATTGCATTGTTTTTAAACAATTTGACATATTAGTTTTGATTGTTAATCATTATTTATCTGTATGTATGAAAATATGAATGGAAATAAAAAAAACAAAAACAAAACCAAACAAACACTGAATGCAGACGGCCGGACAAACGGACTGACAGCAAACGGACAGACGGCGAACAGACCGACGGAAATTGGCATTACATAGGCTCACTCTCCTGGTCCATCTTTTGAAGAACATGCCATTGAGAGATGTGTGCATCAAGATACTGTGAATCCATTACACCCCAATAAGGCTAAGTGCAGACAATGATAGCTACATTGTATGAACCTCTTTTGCTGGTGTACATTGCCCATTTGCACCATGATGACATAGGTACATATATGACATGTAGGACAAAAACATAAAGTGACCTTAGTCAAAGACATTTAACGACATTAATCAAATTAAAATCTTTGGAAATGCTTGTTTATGATGTCTTCTTGGCCCCAATATTAAAAGTGAAACATATCAAACAAAATACAAAAATTTTCATTGGTCAAAATAACCCCAATACAAAACATGCTTTTTTGTATTCACAAAAAACAAAGACTCAGCACTACTTGACCTAAAACTGCAAAAACATCTAATTAAGCGCAATCTGTAGACAAACTAATTGAATAAGACATTAGACAGTCACAAAATATAACATGCTATGCACAGCTGATATAAATCATAAAAGTTGGTTTTGTGTGGTATTACTTACTTGTCAAGCTCTGGGATAACCTTCCCAACAGCCTTAGCAGCTCCAGTGGAAGCTGGGATAATGTTCTGGTGAGCACCACGACCATCACGCCATTTCTGTTTGCAGTAAAGGAGTTAAGGCCATTTGAGGTTTCAATTGTTTTGGTCCATTCAACTGGAACCATCAATTGTCATACTTATTACTTCTATTAGTTTATATTAATCTGCATAGACCTTTTCGCAAATACACGGTGTGCACAAGTTTCCCATAGAGCCGCAGTGCATGCAGGTCTAGCTAGCGATCATAAGCAATCAATTTGATCGCTAGCAAGACCAGCATGCACTGCGGCTCTATGGGAAACTTGTGCACACTGTGTATTTGCGAAAAGGTCTATGTCAGTGGCAAGATTTGGAATATGTTTCAAGTCAAAGTTATGGACATTCAAGGTTTTTATAGTTTAAACTTTACATTACTCTGACTTTAGCTCTTTAAAATCCAGGGTCAATGTTTAGCCTAGCATTTTCTCATCGTATTCACAAAACTTTAATATTTCATTAAAAACAAAATTGAGAACCACAAAACATGACTGTCACTGTATACTGATCTCACTTGGGAATTTTAGATTCATAAAACAAATCAACTCTTTAAAGTTGAAGCTTAATAAAAAGTAATCCCAACAGTTATCTAAGGACTTTTAGGTACAGTAGAAAATCTTGTCACTGTCCGTGCCGTGTTCAAGGAGTGCATGACTCAATGTTTAGGTACATGAGTACAGAAGTGTTAGGAAACCAAATTGTTTGCATTGAAGATAAACTAGTGCAGCGAAGCTGCCATGGCAAGCTGTCGATCGCCCGATAGAAAAACAATGACTAATGATGCCAGTGATGCTGTTGAAACCAATTAGCCCTGTACATTGTAGTTTAAACCAAAAGTATCACTAAACCATGTTCCTAAACCTGAGCATTGTGACCTTGACATTTGACCTGTGGAATTGAACTCACCACCATTTTTATGGTCATTAATATTTTGCCTAATTACCAAAGGTATACCTTGCCTTTAAATGAAAGTAAATGTGGAGAGCGAATATTTGGTGTGGTTGTATAGAAATATAAAATACATGTGATTGGAAATTGAGAAGTTGAGTCCAAATGCAATTGCCATTATCAAAAATGTAAAGGACAAGAGTGTTCGTGACCTTGACCTTTTTACCCCTGAAACAATCCCAACTTTCCTTTTGCCAAGAGCAACCCCCCAACCAAGTTCCAAGTCCAAATGTCCATCCACTTGGACTGACAGACGGATGGAAAATTGACATTACATAGGCTCACTCTGCTTAGCAGCTGGCCAAAAATATATTAAAACAAGAATGGTGAGTTGACAAACACAAATGCCCCACTGAAATTAATCTCATTCTTCTTGATTTATCGCCTAGACAACATTCCTTTTGTTTTAGCCATAATGATCCTGACATGTCACATAGAAGTCCAAAACAGGCTTCTAAGGGATCTCAATGCCAATCCACACACTAAGTTTGAAGTTGATATACCAAGTCCTTCTTGAATTATCGCTCAGACAATGACTGCACACTCGAGCACACACCCATGTTTGTAAACTGGTTAACACGAGTACCCCTTTGTTTGGACTTTTTTTAGCGACATCCCCATTGGTTTTGTACACGAAAGTAAAGCAAGGACTGTCCCAGTATGTAATTTTTCCGGATCCTTAAAGTCGTTGGTTTTAATGCATAGACGGATCCAGTTTGTGGGGTCCTGCTATTGTTGTTCTATTATTCCCATTTCTAAAGAATTCCCTGCGTTGTTAGCGTAAAAGACCCCACAAGGGCAGTCCCGTAAGCTCACATCTGTGTTGTGTTTTACTTGATAGCCAAAGAAACCCGGACCACAAGATTAATGATCTTTAGTGATAAAGATAAAGCAATGTCACACAAAAATTTAAAAAAGTCTTGGAAACATTATAATTTGGGGAACAGTGCACTTCAGTTAGTTTTCAATGTGCAAAAGTTAATTATAGTACTCATTCTTGGAAACTATAAGATTACCAACTTTCCAGAGTTTTGTCAGTTAAAAGTTGTATATCATGAAGTTGATTTACGTAACAGTTACCAGGCAGAGCAACAATTTAGGATGTTGAAAGTAAGGCAAGAAAAGACCTGAAAAAGCATTTGGCTATCTTAACATTTCCTAAACTACTTTAATTGCACGCAATATTCCAAAGATGAAGGTGTTAGAGTAAGCAATTCTTGTTTAAAACCATCATGTATTTTGCCATATTGTCTCCAACATTTATGACAATGTAATAATCACAGGAGGGAAACAAACTCGTAAGAAATGCAGAAGACGAATTTACTTTAAATATAGATTATAGAGACATAATATGCACCTACTTAACACACACTAACCTTTGCACTTGGTCCATCCACTGTCTTTTGAGTTGCAGTATAAGCATGCACTGTTGTCATCAATCCCTCAGCAATGCCAAATTTATCATTTATCACTTTAGCTAATGGTGCAAGGCAGTTCGTTGTGCAAGATGCATTGCTGAAAAGTTTAATCATAATATGTACATATACTGTCAGTTACACCTGGCAGTAAACATTAATCAGTTGAATAAACAAAACAAAATGAAAACTACATGTACAATTAAAGTATCATACTGTGATGGTTTAGAAAGAGTTTTGAAATAAAAGATTCTTTTTTTGTAAATCACCTTTACAGTGTATTTACTTTATATTTTATTTTTGACAATAAACAATTTAAAACAAATTTTGAAGTGTTTTGAAAAAGCATCATCGCCCCTAGTGGAAATTGTATTTGCAGAAATATTAGCAAAATAGTTAATTAAAAAAAGGGCTTGAAAAACTTTTAAAAAGTTACACAGACAATGACCTTTCTGTCCAAACCGAAAGATGAAGAGAAAAAAATGTTTCCATGCTCTAAAGCAAGAGTGGTATAGAGTTTGAACATGCTTTTGTTTCAGTGGAAGAAATATTCTTTGAAACAAAAAATATAAAACCTAAGAATGATGACGTCATCATAACGTCACCGTGGAACATTACCATGGGTCAAACTTTAAAAAAAAAATTCTCTAGTTCTTTCTAAAAGTTTATAAAGAGAAATGTTGTCAAATTTAGACCAATCTTTTAACCACCAAAACTCAAGAAGTGTAAAAGACATTAACCGTATCTGGATAATGTGCTTTTACCAGAGAAAGTGCTTCCAACAGCTTGACTTGCTCACGCATCCATACAGACACAGTCAGCATTTTTAATTTTACACAACAACCTTTTTTCATTAATTTTTTTGTACATATCATATTTAACCCATTAGCACTTGCGCACAACTTCAACGTAAGTCGTTTACTCACTAAACAGGGCAAAGAAAACTCACCGGTTTAATGCAGTTGAGTTCTAGAAATCATAATACATGTATAACTTTTGTTGTGATTATTTGTGTTTTTACGCTACATACATGACATACAAAGTGTGGACCTGAGAACAAAAGAGGTCCACATATTGTAGAGACGTGAAACACTTTGTGGACTTACACACATCCACACAGTGTTTTTTACAGTGTTGAAGAATAGGATTGTCCTTAAGTGTACACAGGAATGTACAGAGTGACTGCAACACAGAGCTGTGTGTGTGTGTAACAAGTTTGGTTTATTTCGTAGAGGATAAATTATCTTTCGAATGATTTACACTTGTTTATTTGCTGAATTGAAATTGAAGCTTTGAGCTCTTCAATATAAATGTGAAATTAGTACAGTGTGACAGTAGTACAGAGTGAAACTAATACTTCTAAATCGCAGTGTGGATCATCCAAGTCATAAAAATGTCAACAGATGTACAAGCTTTCAAGATTGTCCTATCTGAAGAGTGAAATTACATCATCCTCCAACTGAACGTCGAAGGTCTCTCAGCCAACAAGAGAGATTTAATACTAGAACTCGCTAAAACTTATTCTGTAGATGTATTGGCACATCAGAAAATGCACTCCACCAAAGACCAACAACTACCAATCATTGGTTAGACTGTAATTTCCTACTTTCACCATAGACAGTTTGGTGTAGCTACGTACGTCAGAGACAATGTTCCTGCTTCCGCTCTATGTTCCTTTACTGGAACACCATCGGGATAACGGGTTCAAACTATCGTCAATGTCTACAAACCCCCAAGTGAGAATGGCTAGATCACCGACCCTTCCTCCGTTTTCTACACCTGTTCTCTTCTGTGGAGACTTCAACTCGCTGCATACATCCTGGGGCTACAAGCGAGATGCACTAAGTGGTTCGGCCCTCATTTGCCTATTTGATCCAAACCAACCATCCTCATTCAAGAGAGCAAGATGGGGAACTGGAACGAATCCAGACTTAGCCTTCATAGACTGCAACTCAGGGACGCCACATGCCGAGCGTCAAGCATTGACACCTTTTCCCCGCTCACAACACAGACCATCATTACCACTGGTACAATCAAATCCACCAACTCGTCCAACAAACCTCAATGGAATTTCAAAAAAGGCTAACTGGGTAGGTTTCACCACTAAGCTTAAAGCCATTCTCCTTGACTACAGCATTTACAAGATATTGACAAAGCACCCACCACCATTTGTGATGCATTCTCCTCTGTATCAAAATGTGGAACAATCAAACCCTTCTTGACCCAACTCCAGACTTAACAATCCAGACAGATGCATCATTCCAGGGTTGGGATGCCTGCCTAGGGAAGGTGCAGTGCAGGGGCAGATGGTCATTAGAAGAACAGTCTTATGTCAGGTGGGTTTTTTGAGGTCCGCAGCCAAAAATCACGGAGTAGCGTACATGTACCTTTGAACTTCGCTCAGCTGTACCGTCAGAAATAAACGGTTTGTGAACTGCGGTAGAACTGCACTGGATTGCGCATACTTTCCTCTTTTCTCTGGTGATTTTTTAGCCGGATATTCAATACCAGTGCGATTTGGGACTCTTTTTGATTCAGCGCTGCAAAATATTGGGGGTGGCATCGGGCCCAAATCGGCTGTGCGCAGCCGTGACCCGGCTCACATGCAGTTCAACTTTCCACGATCGTACATTGTTAAATATCCAACGCATAAGAATGGCATTTACATGAATTGAAAGGAAGCAGAATTTGTTATTCTTTATTTCATATATTTAATTTTCTCTCAAAACGAAAAAAATAAACCAAACAATTAATTTAATAAAAACAGTAGGCCCGATCATGTGAAATGCAACTCGTGCAGCCGTTGTCCGCAGTACGTGGAATAAAGATGTTGGAATGGCTCTTTGTTCTACATCTCAGCAAAGCAAGAGTGTATGGGTGAGAAGAAGCAGAAAGCTTGGTTTCACGCTCAAACATCCTGATAGTAGGGACAAGGTTGGGAACACTTGTTGCACATTTACCATGAAAATATCTGTAGAAAGGAAAGAGGCTGGCTACAGACCTACGGTGGGAAAGAGGTAACGTTGATCCCAACTCTTCACCAACAAGATTAACAATACCCTTCTGCACTCTATCTAGTAACGATAACTGACAGGCAGAAGCTCTGGGTCAAATGTGACAACAGTACTCCATTAGGGGACGTATATAGTTGTCTTATACAGGTATAGAGTAGCATCAGGAGGTAAGAACTTCCGAGCCCAATAAAGACAACCAACTCGCATTGAAGCACTCTTTGCAATGCCTGAGATATACCTCCCCCGACTAGCATTTTTTAAGATGTCAAGTCCAAGAAGGCAAAAATCAGATACCTCAGGCAAAGTTGATGAGCCCAAATGAACGGATGGAAATGTTTCATCAGAGCAAGACAGAGACAGTAGTTTAGTTTTCTTTTCTTCCCCCACTTCAGCACATTATTTAAGTCATTATTCAATGAGACACCCACCTCACAGCGAGAAGTGTTGGAAGAGTTAGGGGAAACACAGTAGAGGGTTGAATCATCAGCATACATGGCGAGCTGAGACAAAACTTCATTGGGCAGATCATTTATGTAAACAAGAAAGACAGTAGGACCAAGTACTGAGCCCTGTGGAACACCGGAATTGATAGAAAGGGTTGGAGAAGATTGACCCTCAAGGACAAACTTCAACTTGCAGTTGGAAAGGAAAGCAGAGATTATAGATAACAGTCTGCCTGTTACACCATGACTGAAGCTTGTGGAGCAGGCCAGTATGCCATACTTTGTTGAAGGCCAATGGCGAAACCCAAACTGGCAGTCAGTTAAAAGGTCATTGTCCTCCACCTCCTCCGCCTGTATTGTACATGCAAAGTAGCGAGATAAAGCAGATTATCATCCTATATGCATTCACAGCGCGCACTACACAAATAATACAAAAATGAACACAATTTGTTGATCATCTTTAAATTACAAAACAATTGCCACATTCAATGCAAAAGTGGATATTCACTTGAAATCGGAGATTTCATAGGCCTTTCAACTGCCTCTTAATTTTCAGGGCTCAATTCAATTTCCACTACACTTTATTTGAAGAGAAGAGTTAAAAAACATTGCTAATGATAGTCCTTCCGGGACACAGTAACATGTGCTTCAAGGTTTAATTCAATTTCAATCTTGAGCTGTTAAGGAAAAAAGTTGGGGGCGGGAGGGGACGAAGAAGAAAAGGGTTTTTTGTAATAAAGAAAAAAGGGGAAAAAGAGATTTAAGAGGAAAACAACTTGATCAAAAACAATAGGTGTTCAGCTGAAGTCCAAACACCTAAACAACTATTCAAGTTTAATTAGAAAGGAGGAATATGTTTGGATGATTTGCATAACTACATGTAATAGGCTTGAAAGGTATTATTCAGCCATTAATAAGTTGTGGCACTCACCTTACAATGTGGTCAACATTCTTGTCATATTTCTTATTGTTAACTCCCATAACAAACATGGGGGCATCAGCAGATGGAGCACTAATGATAACCTTCTTTGCACCTGCCTTGATATGTGCTTTAGCCTTTTCTATTGTAGTAAACACACCAGTTGACTCCACTACATATTCAGCACCAATATCACCCCATGGAATTGTGGATGGGTCCTTCCTAAAAATATAATAAAATCAACACCACACTTGTCAATACCACAATTATTCCTGAATTTGTATGGACCAAACAAGCTGTTTGCATTTGTGCATTGGCAACTGTAGCCTTTAGTCAAGGCGCACCGCAGCCCCAGCCCAGGTATCACGCACGAAAAAAGACTAGCGCGAACAGCGTCTTTACCAACTCGTTTTGGGGCTTTATGTTTTTCTTTATTTTGCTACCGATTTTGGTAGGAGAAATGTAATGCATAAGGCATTAGCGTTATGAGTTGTTGGCCAATAAGAAGACACATGCAAGACATTACATGAACGTTTAATGCAAATTTGATGCTAATTATTAGCAAGATGGCGACTATTAGTAGTACTAGCGGAAGTGTTGATGACAAATTTTTTCAGCAAAGCACAACATTTGCTGCTCAAAAAATGAAAATTTCAGGTGGACTGACAGCATTACCCGTCTGTAGAGGAGTCCAATATCTATAGTTGACGGTGATTGGTTACAAGAAATTGGATATATAAATATTTCATGATCATGAATAACTGATTGCCTGAACAAGTTGGTAAAGGCGCTTCGTGCGTGATATCTGGGCTGGGGTGCCGCAGTGCGCCTTGACTAAAGGCTATGGCAACTGCAGTCACAACCTGCTATCTTGGTCTCAGCGTTGCTCTTAACGGTTGACATGCTATTTTCTGTACAAGATCTGTAATGTTGCTATCCATGTTATCATAGTATACAATAGTATACAAATATTGACTGCTTTGAGTATGGTTAAAACTACGACTCCCGAGGTGATCCTCTACGCCAGTGTTATAGCTAGAGATTTTTTAGTGGTGGGTGTTACTTCACTGACTTGGACCTGTGTGCGGAGTGAGCGAAGTGATTCAAGCGAACGGAGCCTCGCGATTAGCGGCCGGAGTCAACATAAAGAATAAGTTTTTTCAGTCGCCCACATGTATAATAATGCACACAATTTTCGAAGCAGTAAAAAGAAAAGGAAAAAAAAAAAATTAAGTTTGCAAAATTACCTTTTTCGGACGATCTAATCCCCTAATTTCTGCCCTTAATAATACTTTTTCATCAACAACCATTTTAATGGATTCGTGATTTGGGGATCGGTTTTATAGAACTTCTTTTGCAATGAAATTTTTGCGATTCAACGATCGGTCAATGACGCACATTGGGAAAAATTCCATGAACTTTGCCTGGTAAAGTTTATCGCCCTCTATTGGCAAAAGTTGTTGGTGTTCGAATAGCCTTAATCCAAGGCTGTGTATAGTACAGAATCCGCAGGCGTGCGCCACACTGTGCAACTATTCTGCACACGGTTCGTGAACGTGTACCGAGTTGGAGTCTAGCCAAGTTTTCTTATGAATATGGTAATACTATCAACGGCCAATTACAGAGTGCGGAATGTTAGTTAGCATGAACTCTGGACCTGCTGTGTTGTACTGCACAATACACTATGCGTTGTGTGTGTGTATGGACGACTCGATCGGCAGGCGGGCGACCGAACGTTGTAGTGCCGATGGATACTCAGCCCGGCGCCGACCACCGTAGCTAGAACGCTGCTCTACGCGTTCTTTTTGGCTGAGGGAAAATCTGTGAGTGACCATAAGAGGGACCTATTTTCAGTGAACCTGCAGCACAGAGCCATTATGAACATAGGTTTCTGGCCTGCCTTGCCTCCCGTGACAAGTTCAGATGCTCTGCGCTACAATGTATTAAGCAGTCTGCAACATGTGAACAAATGAAATATCTAGAATTATCAACTCAGGCAAAAATGACAAACCCTTTTCAACTTACATCGAAAACACCTTAATGGGAATGCCATTTACAAGAAGTATGTCATCACCACCCTTTTTAACAGTTCCCTCAAAAATTCCATGGGTAGAGTCATACTTGAACATATAAACCTGTGGGTAAGAAAAGAAACAACAGAAACCTTTCTTTAAAAAATGAATATTTTGAATAATAAAAAACATAGAGCAAATAAATGCTTATGTATTATAGCCTAGTGCAGTATTTTATTGTTTGGAGACATTAATTCTTTAATTTCTTTCCCGATACTGAACTTATTATTAAGTCCAAACAATGGAAGAACAAAGAGAAGTCCTTGATTTACAGTATTCACAAACGTGTGTGGGTAGGCATAATGCAGAGCTGTGGGGACTTTTACACAATGGAACAAAGGTCCCCACAACGTTTTTCTTTGTTAAACTGGGTCCCCACAAGGGGATTCTTTAGAAAAGGGAATAATAGAACAACAATAGGAAGTCCCCACAACTCTGTGTGCAAAAGACTGGGAATTGTGTGTGTGTGTTTTAAATTATTCATGAGTATTCGGCAAAACAGGCTACATGTATGTAAGACTTACGAATTATGAATTCAGAGAGTTTGTACATCGGAAGCTTGTTCCACGGTATTACAGCATGGGGGCTAGCAAAATGATTGTAAACCCCGAATAAACATGCCTAAATGAGTCAATCTCACAGACTATCTTTAAATTTGCTGAAATTGCATAGTTACATGTATATGAGAAAACTCCAAAACATCCCTTTGTAATTCTATGGTTCCCATTTCCGACCGACCCTATTTTTTCTTCCACACAAAAAATAAACAATGTTTTGTTGTCTGCCGACCCCTACAGTACAACGAAGACCCCTACAAACTAAAATGAACAATTAAATAAATACAAACAAAATTAGCCCAAATTCTGAGCACACTGCATAAAAGTGATAAATGTAATGTAATGTTCAGTAACAGCCAGAACTGGTACTTCAATCTTCTTTGGGTACATCATGGAGGAAGGAAAAGAAGGAGTTCGAAAGGCCCGCCATGGTATTCACGAACCAATTGTTACAAGTTGTCTTTGATCACAGGGTTTCTTGACGCGCTACTCTCACACAGCGAGAATCGAGCTATGATATTACACTGGAGTTACCAAATTCGAACACACTAACGGACATGAATATGCATGCGCAGTAGCTGTGTACAGGGTGTTCACGTGCGCTATGTTTTCCATGTAATTCATCATGCGCAGTAGCTGTGTACAGGGTGTTCACGTGCTGTATGTTTTTTCCATGTAATTCTACAAAGCAGGCTGAATTTTGATGGTTTGATAATCCGATTTTTCTGTGGGGAAAAACGGGATATTTGTCTCTATTGATGAATGAAATTTTATGAGAAATATGGGTTTACATTTGTGTGATTTTATGGGCTTTCCAACCTTTTCCGCTCTCTTTTTTAGGGGGGATCGTGTACGTGATGGTTTTCTTTGTCCGTTCGTGTATTCAGTTTGGTGGAGCGATGTGGAGCATTTTGATTATAAGGCAATTTGAAATTGATATTTGACAAAACTATGTCAGAAATGCTTCATAGCGCACGCGCCGTTGTTCCCCCATCTTCCCACAATGCAACGCAGCTTGTGTCTGGCTTGGGCCCTTCGCGAAATTCGCGCTTTGTTTACCCACAGCTGTTTTAAGGCCGCGGCAAGAAAGTCTGTGTCTTTGATATGAAGCTGGCTCGAACTCCTTCTCTTCCTTCCTCCATGGGTACATCGAGTAGCATCCCCTGACTAACACCAACAGATTTACACATGACTTACATGGTATAAACTGGTAATGGTGGAAAACTTCCCTTACATATTTTTTGTCTGAAATGCTATAGTTTTTGAGGAATGATTAAAACAGTTAGTTTTGATCTACATGTATTGTCCAACACTTGATATTTGAAAACACTGACAACATATTTAAGGGGGCTCTCCACTACTTTCTTGTACCTGCAATAACTGATTGAGCTTATTAAAAAGCTGGGCTGATGAGGTTTGTTATTTAATGATTGGGGTCACATGAAGTGCGAATACTGGGCTTTGACAATTACCAATGTTGTCTGCATGCTCTTGACAAAAGAAAAAATAAACTTCGCATTTAGAACAACTTTAAAGTTTGAAAACATGAAATCCTGCTTTTAGAAATTAACCTTTATACCTCTCAACGACCGCAAATTTAAAGAAAATCTGTGAGTATGGTGAGATTATTAAGCCTTGAGGATGCTTTTGATTCGACTATGGACAGTGTCTTGCTTACTTGTAAACACAAATATCACAACTGGCCAGACAAGGATTCAAACACACACACATGTATTACATGTACAACCCAGAAACGGCTCCATTTACCTTCCTTAGTGTGGCACTTTGGGTATTTAATTTGATTTGTTTAATGGAGTATACACTGTACCATATAATCAGCATCGATGAATGGATCATTGATTCCAACAACTTGAATGTCTGTCTGCTGAAGAGCAGCTCTCAGCACTAGGCGACCAATCCGGCCAAATCTGTCACCAAAAGAAATCAGCGAGTTTTACAATCCTGCAAATCTTGTCTGAAAAATAGTAGTCTGGATATTTAGGTAAAAACATTAATTGGTACAGTTGGTACGTTGGTACACTTACAATACAAGTACACATTACCCTTGATATCACATGTAAGAAGCTTTATAGGCTCCACAATGACTCCTATGATTTCATACATGTACATGTACTTCTGTCTTCAATTCTGTCTTTCGCGACATCACACGCTCTTTCTGGTAAGAATGATTGTATGGAGGGTACATACGTATCACATGATCTCTTTACAACTGGCAGATACCATTTCAGTGAGGAGGGACAGGAAATCGCAAAGTGTTGCAACTTTTTATTTGGATGTAAATTAAACAGCCTATTAACAACAGCATTATATCATTACATCATATATTTGGTTTGCGGTAACACCATGTGTGTATCTACTTGCCAGGTAGAGTTTGTTCTTAGAGAACTGTCTTGCTTAATTCTACTACCGCGGAGTAGATTGTTCGGGTGTTCGGGAGACTTCTCAGTTCTGAAAAGAACTGTCCTGTTTATTAACTATTACCTGGGCGGAAGGTACAATGTATAGAAATAGGCTGGGACTACTACTTTAGCTTATACATGTAGGATCGTAATTAACTGTACTACCGCGGAGTCAGTTCTTGAACTACTACTTTAGTACAGTTAATTACGATCCTATAAGCTAAAGTAGTAGTTCAAGAACTGACTCCGCGGTAGTACAGTTAATTACGATCCTATAAGCTAAAGTAGTAGTTCAAGAACTGACTCTGCGGTAGTACAGTTAATTACGATCCTATAAAGCTAAAGTAGTAGTCCCAGCCTATTTCTATACCTTCCGCCCAGGTAATAGTTAATAAACAGGAAAGTTCTTTTCAAAACTGAGAAGTCTCCCAAACACCCGAACAATCTACTCCGCGGTAGTAGAATTAAGCAAGACAGTTCTCTAAGAACAAACTCTAACTGGCAAGTACATGTAGATACACACGTGTTACCGCAAACCAAATATATTGATACCTCACCATGCAATGCCTCAAATCCTATACATCATGTATGTTAAGTGTTTTCAAAACGGGTTATTTTGTGTCTTTTCGGCACACATGTGGTTAGTTTGGTGCATGTAATTTTTGTTACTTGAATTCTGCACTTCTCTTTTTTTATTAGAGGTAAGGTCAATTTTAGTTTGTGCTGAGACAATCAGCAGAATAAATGATCCCTATGATTGGCTATAGCAGTAGTCTCCTGTTGCAAAACAATGATTGCAAGTTGCAAAACAATGATTGCAAAAACAATGATTGCAAGTTGCAAAACAATGATTGCAAAAACAATGATTGCAAAAACAATGATTGCAAGTTGCAAAACAATGATTGCAAGTTGCAAAACAATGATTGCAAAAACAATGATTGCAAGTTGCAAAACATTTTGCTGTAGTTCGAAAATAGCAAAATCACCGTTTTGTAACTACTTTTTAAAATCCAGAAGACTAATCCAGTCAGTACCTGTAGGATAATCCTCTGCGGGCCGATGCTGATTATGCTGATATCTACATGTAGGGAATTTTTTTCAGGAAATTTGGCCGACGAGACTTAATGAAAAATAATGGTTGATAAACAAGTACAAAGAGGAAAGTTGAAGTAAACTGTATCATGTGTACTTTTTTTAATGTATTTTTCCCTTCATTCATTCATAATATGGTTTATAATTACCATGCATGACAGCCAAAAGCTGAAATAAACATGTTTTACAATTTTATAAAAACCAGCTACAAGATCTTGAAAGTAGACAATCAAAATAGCAATCAAACTAGAAAGCAAAATACTTTTACTCTTTCTTTGCTAATTCTTCCCAAAATGTAATGAATTACTGCACAGGTTATGAAAAAAACAACTTTGAAAAAAACCCTGAAAACTAAGTTGTTGTGATTTTGTTATCATGTCAAGAATATAACGACATGTAACAAACAAATTTGAAGTTATTAGCCATAATATTATTCAACAGATAAAATATTAATTGCTTCCGCTAATTCTTAACCAAGTCTATAATTAACTGTTGGGAAAGCTGCTTGTTTATTACATTTAAGTGTACCTACCCATTAATTCCAACCTTAACCATGTTTAAGATGTGTTGTCCTTCCCGGTGAACGAATGATGCCCTGCAGTTAAATATAAAAATAAATCAATGTAAAATAGATTGGAAAACATGACCTTTTTTAAACTGACCAGGTCATAGATTGGTAACTACTCCAAAAATTGATGACATAAAAACATACTTGGTAGCATTACTGCAGCTGTTGAACGTAAAAAACTAATTTGAGAAAGGATTCCTTTTGAAGTATGGTTAGGAAATGTTGTCACCCCAAAGCATTTGAATCTGAGAAACGATTCATGCATGAATCATCTCTCAGATTTCTGAGGGTTGGTGTTTGTTCCCGAATGCTGCAGCCAGAGATGCGGTTTGCTGCTGTCACCTCACTAAATGTGGATGGATTTGACATTCTTGAGAAAACACTGGGATTGGTTTTTTACTGTTTTCTCAGCAAGTAGCAGCTGTGTTTAACTGAAAATTTCACATGTGACTTTTATTGTATCTTTCTTCCAATCTATGACCCTACCTTTAAAGAGGGATTCCAAGGTAAAATTTAGTTTTGTGATTCACTCATTTCCAAATAGATAGAGTCATTATGAAAATGGGAAAAAATTAAAAGTCTCTGACCGCATGTTAAAATTGTGTAAAATGCCACTGTGTTTTATACCCTTCAAGTGCAATTTTTGTCAAAATCCCCAAAGGTTCGATGTTGTCGCATTTCAAGTATATGCTCTGTACATTTTTTTACTAACAATTTTCAGCTCATTCTTGAATTTTGATGATATTAAATCAAAATAGTATTGCAGTTGACTAGGGCTTGCACCACCCGGAGCAGTCCTTGCATCACCATCACCCAGAGCCCGCAGACCAGCCCAGCTGGAGCAGCACTTGGACAAGGGGGAACAGTTCCAGCCAGAACAGGTCTCTGCCGCCCCCTTGTGCCAACACGAATTGCCAGTTTGATAGACTGGTCCCCTGTCTTTATCCGCAAGGATAAAGACTAGGACTGGTTTAACATGTCCAATGATTTCATTGGACAAGGTGGTGCGCAGGTTTGCATGTAATGTTGTTTATACACAATGTAATGGTAGCAACTACCAGGATCCTGCCAGTTGCTCAAAGCCGCTATCTGGCGTTATTCACGAGCCTCGAGTGTGACGTCAGATGTTCGGGCTATACCACTTACAGTACAGAAACATGTGGACAAACAGTCCACACGAGATGTATTTCACATGATCGGGCATATTGTTTTATTAAATATTTATTTCTTTTTTTGTATCAATTTGAAAGAAAATTCAACATATGAAATAAGAGTAACAAATTCTGCTTTCGTTCATGTAAATGTCATTCTATGTGTTGGATATTAACAAGATTTACAATCATGGTGTTGAATTACAAGGTTTTTATAGTAGAAAAATGACCATTTGGTATTCGCTGTATCTAATTGAATTTGAAAGCTGCGATGTTCATTGTTGGGCATGTGATAGATCAAGGCTGGGGCTACAATGTACATTTGAAAAGTTAACGCCAAAATCGTATGACCTTTTCTTCTCGGACGTTTCCCTACAATGTACTGTAAATGTAGGTCAAAGTTTGCCTTATGGGTTTTTTCTTGAAAAACACAGGCGTGAGAACTTGCGATAATAAAAAAAACGGAAAAAATCTGAAGCTAAAATTACATGTCCGGATTTTGGGCAATT